>VWPW01003898.1:576479-837242 GCA_013389825.1 Crypturellus undulatus | reverse complement strand
CCTTCCCCCTTATCATCTAGTTTAAAGACCTCCTAACGAGGTTGGGCAGCCTCTTGGCAAAGGGACGTGTGCCCTCTTGCTGAGATGGACCCATCATTCCCCACTAGCTGGTGGTTGTAAAACAGAGTCCCATGGTCATATTTACATGGTTCCTCTTTCCTCTGAAAATCCTAAGGGTACCTCGGTGGAGATTGAGAATATTAAAAGTTTTATGCTTCAAATAGGTAACTTCAAAATGCAGAATGACAGTATTATAGTCATTATAGCCCCTGTTAAAGGCAATAACTCAAACAAAACAAGTTTCTTATCACAAGGATTCAGGTAAAGGTATTCCTCTCTATTGCTGGTATTGCCAAAATGAGATATAGGATGTATGATTTATACTCTTGGGTGCAAAATACCTAAACAACCTATAAATCAACAAGCATGGTAGTAACCTAACATAGATATCATACAAGTTCAATGTTTATTATGTTCAGCTCTGACTTCTCCACCCATCAAAATAAGGTATTATTGTGTAGTGAAACTGTAAGCTGCATTCATGCTCCTCAAACCATGGAATATGGAAACTGTATTGTCAGATAGCTATTAAACTACTGAGCAACAGTCAGACTGTTTTTTAAAAAACTGACTGAGTCGTATTTTAGTTGATCCAATTCTTTTTGCAGCCAAAGCTTCTTTTTTTTTTTTTTAATGCTCTTAAAAAAAAAAAAAAAAGGCCCATTTTCTTCCTGGGTATCAGCAAAGTGTAATTTAACAATTTCCTTGTCTCCTGGCCTTAGCATTAGACAACCATGAACCAATGAAAAGTATTCCTTTTCAGTGCTTCATTCTGCTGCTCACTTTCAACTGTTCATACTCTGGAATGAGCTGTCTATTGCACAATGAACTAGCACAACTGTAACAAGGATACTAACATTTTCATAGCAGGTTGCATCAAAAATTAGCACCTTGGTCAATGTTATTTGAATGAACAAAAAATCTTCCCCTGGACCTGCAATAAGTAATCAAATAGATAAGAATGTAAAATGACTGAGTTGACACTGAGCCTGGAATAGCAGCTGGAAAGTGAAAGTAAATGAAATGATGCTGGGTTTGAGGGGGCTGACGTGTTGGAATTAGAATTTGAGGTGCTGGAGTGATATGTGGGATTCAGGATGATGCACTTGGTGGTTGCGTGTGATCATGCTGAGGTGAAGGAACTGGAGTAATTCCGGCATGTAAAGCATTAATCACACTATATTGGGCAATCCTACCCATCCACATCTCTCAATGAAAATAAAAGAGAAGTAACAATCAGGAGCTGCTCAGCTACTCAGTAGGAAGAAACTGCGTCAAAGCCACCACCACATTTTCACCACTCATCAGTGAGTATCGAGAATCTGTAGTCACAGCAGACCACTGTTTCAAGCTTAAATACTGAGTAACCCTGGTGCACAAGATCTTTTTGAATATCCTTATCTGATATCTTTATGGCTTACTTAAAATATAAATGACACAGATTAAGCTAGAGCTAATCTAGACTTTCCAAGTCACTGGCTCTCTACAAACCTGATATGTGCTAATCAACTGATGTATCATTAAGGCCAACTCTATTACACAAAATGCAGGAAATATTTTTTTCCTAAAATTGCAAATGAAAATCTCTGCAACAAGGCCCATGGCCTGATTTAGCAGGACATGCATGGGAATTCTTCCATTCATCAATAGCACTTAAAAATCATCAGCTACTCACTTCTGATAGGTGAGCAAAAATCAGTCTCCGTTCCATCAGTGCCCTTTGTCATCTGTGTCAGTCTGCATTCCCAGCAGTCCGGTCACAAGGGAAAGGAGCAATTCCATGGAAGGAGTGAGCTTGCCAGAGCCTGTACTGCCACACACACTACCTGCAACGACAAAGGACAAGAAATTTTGGATCTCCAGTTCACTATCCTTAAGTTCAGAGGTGAAAACCAAGAGGAACATAAGGCTGCATAGACATTACTTCATAATTTGTGCATTTTTTACTGCAATTTCATGACTCAATGAAAATGCCCACTACCAGTGGTAAATAAAAAATGTTGTCATTTTCGCATTTGTAGTTTTTATTTTGCTTTTCCCCCTAGTGGTATGTCTTCATCATAAAGTCACAAGCCATCCATAGTTACTAGTGCAGGATAGCTCTGAATCTTAAAACGGAACAAGTTGGGTAGGCAAAGTAGTCAAAAGAATTTACGGAAAACATCTAAATATAGAACTCAGTCTGTTGTTTATTGAGGAGAGAAATCCTGAGGCTATTTTAAATGGGAAAGGGTTTTTTCTCTCCCTCTCTTTTATCAAAAATTGCCAGGTTCCACCAGTGAAAAAATTGCTAACACAGGAAAAAAATCACTTCTGTGTATCTGCTTTGATTATTTGTTCTATAATGGTGCTACAGAAGCCTAACTGATACAGCGATATAATTTTCTGCTTTGTAAAGGAGCAATCCCCAAATTGACATCATATTTTAGTACACAAGATGCCCTGCTATAGCTGCAGTGAATATTTGGAGAACAGTACAAGAATAAACCTTTTCTCTTATTTTTCATATTAATATGTGTAACTTTAATATATGTATATGTATATTATAACACTTTCTACTCTGAAGCACTCTGGACCACTGGGAAAGGTCTGGAGACCATGCTGATAGATGAAAGTATTATCCTTTTGACAACTGAGTATGTTTCCTCAGTACATCTAAATACATGGCAATTATGTATGACAAATCGTATGTCTAATAGGGATTTTTCTTGCTACATTTTGTTCCCCAGATGGACATCAAATGGGCAGCTATCAAAATCTGAGTTTTGCATTGTTTGCATTAGAAAAAAGCTGCCCCAATTTCCCACTAGTGTATGTAATTGCTCCCACTGAACTACTGTTGCGATGGTAAGACAACAGCATGGTCTGTATGTTCCACTAAGTACTCACTGTTTCTACTAATACTGCAAACTAGAGTGGCAATTGTGGCATTAGCTTTTGTGGATATAACAACCTGTCAATTAGGAAATGAATTAACAAGTTCACTAAACAATAATCATCACATAATAGCTCTCAGCTCCTGCTAAGCTGAGCTATTTTCAGATAGGCAAATCAGAAACAATCATCTGTCTTGTTTCTAGCACTATGTGCCCTACAGATTTCCCAAATTTGTTCGTTTGATCATGCTTTTGTAGTTAACTGTACTGTGGTATTAAAATAGAATATATTCAGATTTTGTTATTCCTTTTACTGTTTCACTGGTGTGACACTGATGGCTGCAGCTAATGAACAAAGCCAGCACACAGCAAGGGCAACAACTAAGATACCGCTTTTCTTCAGTAAGCAACCTTGGTGATGGGCTATTAAACTTGCCAATTTCAGCTGCCTCCAAAATATGCAGAACGTGTCCAGACGACATCTTTAAGCTTTGTATGAGCAGCCTGGAAAGGATTGCTTTGGTTTCCAGAAGTAGCTGACTTTGGTCAGTAGCCCTTCCAAGGTGCGCTGGAGCCATATTATTACCCTAGCTGCTGTAACCACTGTGAGAGTAATGTTCCTGCTGAAGTCCCAATGTGCGAAAATAAGCAATGGACAACTAGATATATTTCCACCAATCAGGTCAATGAAAAGCCATTAAAACTATACACAAAATTCAAAAAACCCTAGAAAGATGATGTATTCATATAACACACAGTTGGAAGATTTGTGTTGTGTCTGCTTCTTTTTGGATTTAGGATTCCATGAAGAATGAATGGTTGCAGTGCTGCATCATACCGAGCATTCTTCACATCTGAGGTTACTGCGTCACATAAAAATAATGAACTTTCCTTACAATGAAGCTATTGAGCTAATTCTCTCTTATTAGCAAAAGTTACACCAGGGAAAGTCTGGAAAGTCATTTCAGTATGGCAAGAATCCATATGTTTATATGCAAGTTTAATCCAGTTGGATCCTCATAGACAGGCAGGAAAGGGTATCTCATAGAAACGCAAACACTTTCAAAACTGAATGATCGTGAACACTGAAAGCAAAGGGGCACCGTTTCAGTTTGAAGATGTTAGTCTCTATCAGATGCAATTGTGCAGTAGGTTCCAAGTGAAGCCCCCCGCAAAAAAGAAGAGTAAAATGTGATGCAAGAGAAGAAAGAGTTTTCTAAGCATGCTGTAAGTTTCAGAAGCAAGCATAAATCTACACAGAATGCTTAATCAGTTTTTTTGTTTTACCTTTATAGTATTCCTTTTCATCAGAACAGATGGGACAATTGATATAGAACATATTTTATTACACATAAATTCCTAGAAGTCAGATCATGTTTTATAAACATAAATAAGTAGAACTTCCTATCCACAATACTTCCAATTTTATTAGAAAAAGAGAGCACACTGAAGAACTTAAATCTGACGTGAGAAAATGTTGGTGAGATCATCTCAAGGAAGTGAAAAGAGAATGATTTATAGGAGAAACCTTGATAGATTAAAAATGCAAGATGATGAGCATGGGTGGATGAAAAGCTCAGATATAATGAAAATGAGTAAGAAAAGGAGCAGCAAAGAATTAGAGGAGGTAGGACAGTAATGAAGACTGAAATACCTAAGTAGTACAAAAGTCTAGAAAACAATGGGAATGACAGATAAAGTCTAGGAAAATCAGTATGGTCCTGCGTTTTATGAGCTTGGCAAGACCCGAGCTTATTCCTGTGGTTGCTGAACATCTCTGTCCCTGGCTCTCAGAACCTGAAGGCGCCTGTGCTGGCCTCGGAGCAAGGTGTTGTGATGCCTGCACTTAGGCTCTGTTTGCGCAGAACCAGCTGTGCAAGATAACAACTGTGTGTCAATGATATGGTCCATTTGTCACCCAAATAAATGGTCCACAAATAACTGGAGCTGACTAAACTCCAAAGTCAAAGGACTAAATCTAAATACAAACAGAGAAGAAATCAGCAAAATGTACCCAGGAGAAAGGGAATAGAAGGAGAAGGGCAAGATAAACTTGACAGAAGCAACATTTTGGGCAGACTGGAAAATGTGATCTGCTGGAATTTTTCAGTTTTTATGTACTATCCAAAATATGTTGCTAAGCTTACAAAGAATGAAGATTGAATTCATGTTTAGATATAGACAAATATATATACCAGGAAAAAAAAAAGTACAAATACCATAATTCTGGGTGAAAGTTCTTTTTGCAATAGTTTGCAACTTTGCAAGTTGCAAACAAGTGAGCAACTTTGGAGTTCTAGAGTAAAGTAACAGACCTGCAGAGGCCGGCAGTTCACCTCTGATAGAAATCATTAATTATGTAAAGCATAATGTGAATGTGAATGTGAATGAAGGAATGGTACAAACCACTAAAGTCAGGTGATCAGTCAAAAAAAAAAAAAATCACAGTTCTAGTTTCACAAATGGTGATGGCAAAATCATTCAACAGGCTGAACAGAAAGTATCCTGCTCCACTGTACTACACTGTGTCTGCTGAAGGTGATGTTCCTTAAGACTGGAAGGTTTCAGACAGGTTACCCAGAAATAATCTTTTACATTTCTCTTTCCTATTTTTCCGTTCCTCTGCCAGATGGTTGTAAGAGTTCTCAAAACCTATGTTGAGACTATTTCACATACCAGGGAAATATAACTAGAAATATAAGCCAGAGGTACTAAATGTTTGCACCTAGGACATTTGCTCCTGATATTGTTTAATGGCAAAGGAATCTCAGGGTTTGTTTTTAAACCCAAAGTCATAAGTTCTTATTGTAGCAACAGAAGTTTGGAAAGGAAAAAAAAAAAAATCTCATGAAATATATCTGATGCAAATGGAACTTATGGGAACTGGGCTGGGAAGCCGGTTCCAACCTTTACTTGTATATTTATATTTACTGTTGAGTCACTATAGTTTTCAGAAGAACATCTCATTTGTGTTATTAAAGTGAATTTGGTATTTTTCCTGTAAAAAGGAAGATATCTCCTGATATCACTAGCTCCGTTTTGCTACTCTCACAACATTACAAATTCCACTAAGGAATTGCACTTAAGTAGGCTGGGGCTGAATCCTTCTACTGAAGGGATTCAAGTTCACTCGATTATCCTTGAACGCACATCTTTAAAGTAAAGCCTCAACTGAGACAAAGCGAGTTGTGAAGATGGCCTCCACCCTCTCCATCCAACAGAAGAGGAGAATCTTTCCACTTTCATTTCAAACACGAGAAAATCATTGCAGGGAGCAATTCAGTGGTCTCAGTTTAGATGACAGGATTCGTTGGGACTCAAAAAAAAAAAATAGGCTACTTTTCAAGGTAGGCCATATCTCTTGGAGGGAGGGAGAGCAGGAGCAGAAAACTAATTCCCATGTTTGAATGCTTAGATGCCTTGCCTGGTTTCTCCAGTACCTTTATAAAATGGATGCTGTAGCCAAGGAATACACAGACAGTTGCTCAATATTTATTCTGTCTTGTCCTTTTTCTGTCTGATCCTGATTTTATAGTTTAATTTTCACCATTGTCAGCTCTAATACTGAGCAGTAATTAGAAAAAAATCACTTTGATCTGACCTATAGTCACAGAGTATTAGCAATTCTCTTCAGTAGCAGAGGAGATGGAATCATAGTTGAGCTCTTGAACTGTTCAACAATACTAGAATGGATACTGCATTTTGACTTTTCTTGAACTATTTTAATGATATGACTAAAGAGATTAGGTCAGTTGTAGGTTAAGTTTTTTTTTTTTTTTTGCAAATTACAGGGAATTTGGAAAAGAAAAAAATATTAAAGGACTGAAAAGATCAAAATCTAATTGCACATTCCACAGAATTGTACATTTAAATTTTAACTAAAGGCCAATTGTAGCTTATGTTAACGCAGCCACCCATTGGAATTCAGCCTTCCATGACACACATCTTCAGCAAATATTCTCACAGACAAGATATATAAGAAAAAGATGAGCAGACACTACAACCTTGATCCCTCTGTGGGCTATGGAGTGGCAGAAGCAGCAAGCAAGGTTGTGACTTCTTCAACCCTTAGGGCAGGGTGGAAGAATACAAGTGGAGAACAGGAAAGGGGCTGTGTGTAGTAGGGGCCATAACACCTTATGGACTCCAGGAAAAAGGGAGGTTTAGGAAAAAGAACTGAGATGATTCAATTGCATATAACTGCCCTTATAAAATTTATGAATGGTTACATGTTCAAATCAAATGTATTTTAGAGGAAAGGCCAAAAAATGGCTATGAAGGGGAATTGTCTAAATCCTACAGGGCAAATGAAAGGAAGACTATCTTATTAATGATTTGTGACTACTACTCGGATGGCCAGTAGTGCTTCATCCTACCTCTATTAGAATCATGCAGGCTGCTTGAAGAATAATATATTGCATTATCACTGAGGGGAGAGAAGTCTTTTCCAGTGGAGATTAGGTCACCCGAGACAGTTAAACCTGTCTAGATTAAGTATTTAACACATATTACAGAATTTTGTTATAGCAGAAAGAAGACCATATAATACAAAGTTTCAATTATGATTTGATTTGGATAATGCAAACCTTCATATGCTAAGTGTATTACATGAAAATATTAGCAGCACAGGCTGGTAGATTTATGGGGAGGAATTATCTAAATCATGGCTAATCATATTGCTCCTGTTTTGTAAGAGAGTTTTGCATCACCCACCAAGAAGCGCCAGAAGAATGGTGAGTACATTTAACACAGAAGAAATAACTGAGAAGACCCCACTCCTCTTTTCCTAGATGCTTTCTATCGTAACTATCAAAGGATATTTATTGCCTGCTTTCCATCTATTTTTTTCAGAGAGTCCATTTGGGATTTAGAAAATGGCATAGCTGCTGATCATAATTTAATTTTAGCATGTGAAAGAAAAACATACGAGGCCACAGGCTTGTTTTTGGGTTGGTTCTATAAGTAACTTTTTTTTTTTTAAATAAAATGGATTATGCCGATATCATTTATAAGTTGTTAAATATAGCCCCAGTCTCCATGAAACTGTTATCTAAGCCATTATACTGTAGTTACTACAGAAGAATTTTGTGCTAAAGATTTTCAGGTCTGATATTGATTGATTAAAAATCAATCTGGCTAGACCAAGATGGTCATTTTTAGTAACATGGGTATGTCCTAAAAGCAAAAAATTATGTTATCACAATAAGGAAATAACCTAATCTTTGTCCCTATTTTACTGAAAAGTACACTTGCTTTCCTGTAGGATTTCATTGAGGCAATACAGGTCTCATTGCAATACCTTTATTTTAAAATGTTTTATCAGTTTTTTAAACGCATCATTCTTCAAAAACAGATATTATTTCACCCCCTTCACAAAAGCTATCAATTCAAAAGGCTCTGATTAAACGGAGCACAATCAAAGGCATGTGAGATAGCTGCCATTTAGTTTAGCCAAAGTAATCCATGCCAACTGCAATAAACCCATCAAACTGTCATAGAGTCAAGCTGTGAGAAAAAGACTATGGTGATTACATGCAATAGTTTCCTTCAGTGGTTTTATAATTTCAATTTTTGTAACATTTCAAAATTTCCAATACTTACAGTAGGAATACTTTTGTACAGAACATTTTCCCCAGGCGCTACTATCAACAACTTAGCGTATTGTTTTTTCCCCATCATTGAATCAAGCATATAAGCTCATCAGACAAGAAATTTTGTGATTACAGTCCTATATACATTATTTAAAGAGATCCAGCCAATCAAAACATATTTAAGTACCCATTTTCTTTGATGTCTGCGTATAACTCATATTAAAAGGATATGGTCATGGTTGAGAAATTGAACCTAGACCTAAAATTAGAATTATATAGTTTTTTCCCTTCACCCTGAAAGGTTTCTGTCCTTTGGCAGTTACCCTTTGGGAAAACCAGAAACGGAGATTGTAATGCAAAGATATAAAGTGAAAAAAATCAAGTGCTCATTGTGATGATCAGAATCAAGGAAACTTCAGCTATTTAAATTGTCCTTTCCAAAAACACTGCATTATTTATGAGACTCCTCCAAGCAGATGGAATGTTGGAACCTCAAGGTGTGTTTTTCTCTCCACAGATCTATCTTAGCAGCACAACTGCTGTTGGGAACTTTACCACCTCAATGCAAAGAGTAGTAAGAGATGGAGGGGCACAGCTCTGCACTCGGTTAAGGAAAATGATGTCTCAATAAAAGCTACTTTCAGATTTCATAGCAATAAAAAAAAGTAAGGATGTGGGTTTGCGAGTTTTGTCTACATTGCTAGAATTACTATTCCTTTGACTAAAGTACTTGCTATCTCAAACAACTTTGAAGAGCAGGGGTTATGCCAGACCACTTGCTGTAGACTTAAACATATAGAAGTCCCTTTCTACTAAGCACCATTCTCTTCCCTACATTCAAAATATCGTTTATTAGGACTTTATCTATGTATATAGAACATTCTACAAAAGATACTTAGAAGAAAAAACAATTCTTTTTTTGCTAATTTCAATTTTTATAAAAGTATTTCAAAAACAAACTTTATTTTATAAGCATGGCGAAAATACTTTTAATCAAGAGCATAGTCCCTAGCAGGGTTAGGCTATAATGAGACCCTCAACTGCAGCTGACTTTCATTTTGCTGAGTGTTCCCCATGCTGGTGAATCATGGACAAAAGGATTTTTCTCCCAAATGGGGAGAGCAGATAAATACCCCCCCAAAGCCTCCCCAAAGGAAAAAAAGGATGGTTGCACTGTTTGGGTGCCTTAATGCTTCTTGAGTTCCACTGGTTTCAGGTGGATGTGTGAATGATAGCTGCAGAGGAGGAAACTACTTGTTCCCAGTGAAGTTTTGGTTGGATGGGTCAGGGACCAGGCGAGGACATACTGAGGCTTGAAAGATAGAAACATTTCTGACTGCAGAAAACAAAAATAGAATGGATCAAGACAACCATTTTCAGGTCATTCAGAATGAGTAGTGATATTATCATTTCAGGAAGGAAGTACCTTCTTGGGATCATATAATGTTACCCTGCAATCGCCAATCAGCTGCAAAGGCAGCAAGTGGTATATGGATGTCACTAACATTGTGAAAAAGGTGAGATGGAAGATAAAAGATAATATGCACATCCAAGTGCTTCCTCATAAGCAGGAAGTGTCTGAATTATTTGTCTCTTCTGGACCGTGGAAAGTATTCTATTAGGTTTACAACATGTCTACATGTCTCCCTTTCTTTATTGCTAATATTTGCCCTTCTTATAAAAGCATAACTGGGCTACGACATTCCACTAGGAGTCAAAAATATGTGAAGTACTGCAAAAAGAGCCTCTAAGTGATTTTTATTGTGTGTACGTGGGATGGGGTATGTGATAAAGAACTTCCTTAAGATTTACTGTAAGTTGACCTTTGAATTTGTTCATGAAGTTTCTGTCTTGTGTTTTTTACTTCTAACGACTTTTTAAATTTATCATCTTTAAGGGTTACACACACACAAAGCATCAATCTCCAGTTCTGTTATTGCTGTGACTGTTTTATGGAGTGCTATTATACATTATTGTCTAACAATTACATTGCCTGATGAAAAGCACATCCTACAACAATTTAAGAAAAATATTTAGAGTTTTCATATTCTTTTCTTCCTTATCCATTTTCCCTATATTCTAATGATAATTTATAATATCTTGTCTTCCTGAAGGTCTTCTCCTCTTTTGCCAATTTGGGGTTTTCATTTCACCCTGTAAACTTTTTCATCTCATATTTTCTGTTGAAATAACAAAGACATAGAAAAATAAACAGCTAGAATTAAAAAAAAAAATCAATCATCTAAGTTGTCTAAAAAGATTTATAGCCTCAGAAGAGCTTTTCAGTCTAAAGTTGCTTCTGGTCTTGACTCCTATTACATGCAAAATGACCCTTCTTACATAGTGGTTATATAAATATTTGCTTTGTTGATAAAATATCACTTTGTTACTGTCTTGTGTACACCTTTTTCAAACCCCTCAACCTTTGCAGGAACATCAAGCTTTGAAAACTTTCAAATAGCCATTTTAAAGCCTCTCAGGCAAATGCTGAATTCTACCTGGCAGGAAACTTCTTCCAGTTTGGCATCACTGTTTCCCAGGTTTATACAGTTCAACAGTTCCCGTGTGTTTGCTCAGAAACTCCCAGCAGGAATGTTGGGAAACAAGAAGTGTAATTCTGTCTCTGACATTCCTTAATCATTCAGTGCTGTGCTAAGCAAACAGAAGCAGGGTGTTTTTTACCAAATCAGAAATGTCACATTCTTCCATGGTGTATGCTCTGTGTTCATGTTCCATGTTTAGATGACCACAAGCAGCGAGGAGCGAGTCCTGCAGCTGCAGAGGAAGTCAGCTGGCAGTATATACAGAGCTCTAGTTCTGTCTATGTAAATATTTCCATAAGCTCAATTTTGTATTTTATATATAATGATACACTCATATAACTAGCATTTAAAAATGATGAACAAAAGAACAAATGGCTGCCATATTATGTGGAATAGCGCAGCCAACTGGCTTCTTCCAAACAAAGTACCTATGATGACTACATGTTCCTCACCTATGAGGAGGTTTGTCCGTTTTAGGTTTGCTTGTTATATATATTAGTAATGATAACTCAAGTGTTTTCATGGAGTATTTTCAGTTCTCTTCACTAGGACTCATAATGCTAGTGCCTCTTATGGCAAAACTGGGTGAGTAGTAAGAGCAAAAAATGAAGCTTTTGGAGACTAACCTCCATGCTCATAGCACAGTGTGCCAGGCTGCCTGAAGTGGCTCCCGGGTGGGTGGCCACAGCGGCTGCGCTGGCTGACCCCGGTGGAGCCTGCATAAGGAGGTACAGATTACAGCTCTTCCACCCCGGCTCTTCTAATCTATGATGGTGCTGGAGCAGAACTGACCTCCGAAGTGGGGATCTGTGACGAGCCTTCCACCCTTATCAAAGGGATTACGTGACACGGATGCTCATGATGGCAGGAGGCTGTGCTCTGTGATGAGAAGCTAAAAGCCTGGCTATCTCGGGAAGCCTGTGGCCCTTGGTCTGCAGGCGGCAAGAAACACTCTCTTAATAAAGTAGAGTGCAAGCACAGAATAACTATGCATTTAAAAATGCTTATGGCTCTTGTTCTGAAGGGATATGCATGGACACAGGTCCCTGTGCAGTTTTGGCCCGTTAAAATCTGTCTTAATGTAATCTCAGTTTGTAAAATTCTAATAATGCTGTTTTGAAGAACTTTCCTAAATTAGTTATTTCAAATAACTAATGACTAAATATTTATTTTTGCTAAAATCAGTGTAATGTTTAACTACCTTTCATACTGAAAATGAGTTCCTTTAACAGTATATTATGACCTACTCTCTCACTGCTACGACTTCAGTGAATACAGATATGAATACATTTGCTATAATGCATATATGCAAGACCGGAAGAGAAATGATGTTTTAAAGGGAAAATAAAAACCGTAAAGCATAGATTTGATTAAATTTGTTCATAGTGCCACTGAAAATAAACAAAAAAGCATAATTAACTTATTCACTATGCAGCCTAAGAGTTTTTCTTTCTTTTTTTTTAAAATAATTTTTTTTAAATAGTATTTAAGTTCCTATTACTGAATAATGTACATTTTTATTTACTACTTAGTACTACCATATATTTTTGCAAAAAAAAATGTATTTCCAGTTCTGAGAGTAACAGAACAATATGAAAAGAAAAATTCTAAAAGGAATCCTGCCTTCAATCTGTTTTCTTGCAGTTACAAGTCTGCTTGGTGCCCATCTCTCTGGTGAAGCTACTTCTAATCTGTTATAGAAGTCTTTTTTGCAAAACCTAACTTAATTTATAAAACAAGAAGAAAAAAAAATGCTAGATGGAAATACTCCTCAGACTAATGCCAAAATGTGCTTCAGTACTTTCTGTGGGCTTTTCATACAAATTTGGGTAGGGCACAGTTAGGATCTGGGAGTTAACTTGTGTAAGAGCAGTAATATTGGCATACATTCCAAAATGTCACTAACACTACTGCTGGAGAGGTTAAGTACCTCCAATCCATGACTGCGAAGGCTTGTCTTTGCTACTTAACTTTAGGATCTCAAATTTGGAAAGATGCTCACTTAGTGTTTTAGGTAAAGGTTTTTTATCAAAACGCAATCAAGTAAAGAATGTAAATGGGTTTTAACTGGAGCATATGCTTTTGTATGAAAACTCTTCATGTGACAACTGAGTATCTTTCATACGGGGGGAAAAAAGGCAAAATGTAAAAATGTAAAGTAGCAATATATGTTTTTCTACAAGTAGAAGAAACGTAGCAATACAAGAATAAGTATTTCTTTATCTGTTCTTAGCAAAACAATTTCTGAGAAAGCAAAGCCATTCATTATTTATACTAATGTTAAAAGATTTGTGGTAATAGTGGAAAATTTGTATACTAAATTTGTATACTAATACATTTGTATACTAATAAATAAAATTTGTATAGTTTGATAGTGATGTGAGCATGACAGATTCATTAAATACTAGCAAAACCCTTGACTGATGAAGTGAATCTTTTCCAGGTATAATCTTCACAAAATATGGTGATTAAAAACCTGTTCTTGCTTGTAAGTTGAATTTCGCTTTAAGCACAGTAGGCTCACTAGTGTTAGTAGTAGGACTGCCAGAATAGACCGGTGCTACAATCAAGAAGTCAGCATCAAATAAGTCTAAAAGATCGAATCTTCCTCTGTAGCCATGAGTGATAATCTGGAAATACCAGGCCTGCCCCTTTAGTAGTTTCTGCCTCTATATTATAGAGCAAAACAAATGTCCAGGCTTTGTTCTACAGAATTATTTCTGAACAATACCTCTATCTGCTGACAAGAGTGTAGAATATAGATTACAATCATTCCTCTTAACCAAAATTTAGTACAGCATATGTTCATTCTTAAAATTTTAATTTAGAAGAACAATAACATCAAATAATTTAAACTATTCCACATAATACTGTGCAAGCAGTATTTTCCCAAGACAGAAATAACACACAATCACAGCATGGTTGAGTTTGGAAAGGACCTCCAGAGAACATCTAGTCCAACCCCCTGCTCCAGCAGGTCCACCCAGAGCACGTGGCACAGGGTGCCGTCCAGGCGGGTTTGAAGATCTCCAGAGAAGGAGACTCCACAGCCTCTCTGGGCAGCCTGGTCCAGGGCTCTGTCACCCTCACAGGAAAGAAGTTCTTCCTCACATGGAGGTGGAACTGCCTGTGGTTCAGATTGTACCCATTGCCCCTTGTCCTGTCACTGGCCACCATGAGAAGAGTTTGGCCACATTCCCCCTACATTCACTCCTCAGGTACTCGTACATGTTGATCAGATCTCCTCTCAGTCTTCTTTTCTCTAGGCTAAACAGGCTCAATAATCACAAAACAATAAAAACAGTTTTTAGCAGGTTTTTGTTTCAAGAACTTTACTAGAGCTAAGTGACAGTAACTTTCCAAAGTCTAAGTCAATTCTAGACTATTAGACTATTAAATGAAAATCATGTTTGTTTCAAATATGTTTGACACACTGCTTTTTTAATATTCTATTTTCCTTTATAGAAAAGTGGTAAAATCTACTTAAAATTTCAAGTAATACATTTTTGGGAAGTATAAAAATTGGCTATATCAAAACTACAGTATGGGCAGTGTAAATTTGGCACACTTATGAACAGGTATGCTATAATCAAATGGACCACAGTGTTACATATCCTTTGCATTATATTGATTATCTGTTTTGTAAATGTAAGAAAGTCTGAGTTACGATCATCTGAGGTATAGGCTTTGCCAAAACACAGATCAACATTTTAGACAATGTTATCTATTTTCATAAAGAATCAGTACTACTCCAAGAAAGCTTGGTCCAACCAAGGAACCTTTCATTTTCTTCTCCTTATCTTTAGAAAAGACCTTTGAAATTATAATGATTATTTGGAGACAAATGTAAAATAGGAGATTCTATGTTGTTTTTTCTTGTTTAAGGGAAGAGTTAATGGCATTTAATTGATATCAGTGAAGGCTACTCTGTGCAGGTATTTGTTATTTCTAATAAACAGGGAAAAGATATGTGACTTCCACAGCTACATTGTGAATCCATTACATCAAAGGTCTTCTGTCTCCTGGTGCTATGCACTAGATATAAGAAAACTGATCTTATAAATATTTGTTTCATATTTAAAGCACTATATAATATTTTGTTAATATTGTTACAAATGCCTTCTGAGGTGTTTTGATTTTGGGGCAAAAATTTGGTCAATTATCTTTGACCATCAGTTTTTATCAAAACCTTTGTTACATCTAAAATGTAAAAAAAAAAAAAAAAAAAAGAATGTGTGTTCCCAACCTTTGGAACTCGCAGCTGCAAAAAATCATTGACATAAACCAGTGGCTCAGTTAAAAATGAATTAAAAAAAACCCCAAATACTACCCCCTCCCCACTATTTCTGTGGATGATAACATAATCCATAGCAATGATTTCCAAGTAACAAAAACAGTACTTCCCAGTGTGACACAATTGCTGAGGGCTGCTAAGGCTTCCTTTTACTTCCAGGCCCCACGTATTTCCGTTATCCTATTGCAGCTTTTCCCCTGCTGCTGCATCAGCTCTCCTGCCCAATACTCAATAGTCTAATGATCTGACATGTAGCTATATTAATCTGACAGCATGATGCGCTATCACAAAGTGGGGAGCCTCAGTTTTTTGGTGGCCTGAATGTTTGCAGCTTTAAAGCTCTATCTGTATCTGTATCTATACTAGCAAAAAGGGCCATTTTAACTCTCTCTTGCCCCTATAGGCAGGTGCTTTTCTTCAGTGATTTGTTAGAAATATGCATAGCACCTTCACTCTGTATCTGCAGATTCATACAGCTCAACTTTTCGCTTGCGCTGTCCCTGGCGCAGTGAGCAGGTCCTTCAGGCTCCCGCGTTGTTGCACGCTACGGAGAAAGTAATCATTTGAGCCACTCATGTGATAAACCAGCACTTGAAAGACTCAAATGTCAAGTTGTTTTCATCACATCGACAGCGGGTCTTAGACTTAATCTCTCCTTGGTTTATGCCATTGCTTTGCCTTTACTTTGCTGCAAAATGTAGAATTGCCTTGTATATGCTAATGTGCACTGCCTTGCCCATTAGTTCTCCAATTTCATCTATATTACCCTTCACCTGTTAGTGAACAAGGCAATGGTGCATATTATTCTCCCCTCGATGCACATCCCATTAGACTGCAGTAGAGAATACTCCCCCCTTGTGTGTAACCAAGATGAGATTCATAGAGATTTCCATTTGTGTTTACAAGAGCATTGTTTCTTTACCATAAAATCTCTACTTTTTATATTCATATAAGTCCCACAGATGCACAGTTTGGATCTCATCCCAACTTCTCTACGTTCAAAAATGCATATATGCAGAGGAATGGCCGCCATCCATCCCAGTTCACCTCCAGGATAGCTAGCATTCCTAGCTAGCATTCGTTCTGCGGACAAACATGAATTTGCAAGCAATACCAAGTACTAATAGATATTATTCTACAAATCAATACTGTGTAATTACAAGCTTTTAAAAGTTAATTTACTGCCAAGCAGAATTTGAATAAAAATTCTGGAAATAAAAAATATCCCTTGTCTGTATTTAGCACTTATATTTACACCTATATTTTCACTTATATTAATTTATGTAAAATTTCGATTTAAATTAGTTACATTTTGATGAATTTGATTGCAGTTCATTCGCACTGTACTTTAAAGGTTGTTGTGAATTAGCAGGTATGCTCCCCAAAATACCCTGATGTTACACAATCAGAAAAAAAAAATACATAGCAAAATAGATATGGGACATATGACAATTACATTACACTTAGGTTCTGGTCTTCAGTGATAGGAAATATAATGCTATGTAAATACATCTTGTTTTATATTTAAACATATGAATGTCAGTGCTATGAAAGACATGATATTGATGTTTTGATACCTCTAAAATGTAGGTTAGATAGATAGGCTATTAAAACAGCTTGTGTTTATGACAACATGCTGAAACTTACAAATATATTTTTTATCTAGAAACCAACAGAACAGAACTCTATTCTTTCTCTGTATCTGGGCACTAGAAATCATGCTACAGTTCCTTTCCTCATCCTGTAGGTCTCTTGTTAAAATATTTGGGTGGCTCCCCCAAGGGCAAGGTTGCACTCTAGTTAATTTGGACCTGTTTACATTAGGATGGGAGAGTGTGCTCTTCATGTCCTGTTAGCCACAAATATTTCGTGTCTCAGCCTGTCACTTTCCAAGAGCTTCCCAGGGCCATTCTAGATCGTACAACACACAGTTCTCTGAAATGGCTACAGGAACTGCTTCGTTCATCCTTGATTAAAGTCTGAATACAAATATATATATATAATATATTTACATGATTTAGTTTGAAATCTAAATGGAATATATCAATCCAGAAGGCAACCTATACTCTCAATTTAATGCTCAGTTGGTACTACTAGGAAGGCAAAAAAAACATAGCGCATTCGTAACAGTTTATTTTTGGTGAACAGAGCATCATAAAATTGCTATGTACCCCACAGTATGTTTAATTTGGAATTAAAATTTAATGTGTTTGACTGAAAATGGACTTGCAAACGTGCATGTAATGCAATTTACTATTGACAAACCTTATACAGGAGGGCATTTTAAGAAAATCCCTCAAAGGACATTTTTAATTCACAATGCTAGGGTGTACTTGCTTTGAGTTGCAGTCGTATTGTCTGAATCCTTCTAAACATGTCATAATCTGAGGATTTTATTTTTCAGTAAAGCCACAAAACACCCTGGCTAGACATTTTTTCAGATTTATGGATAAACTGATGTGTAATGAAAAATGACAACACACTATATGCTATTTGAATGAAGCTTAGAGATTGTTTCTCAGCATTTATATAGAATACTTTCTTCAGGCTTACACGCATTAGGAACCTGGGAACATAATTCTGAAATATCTAATGAGATCTCAATGACCTAGAAAATGCAGTATACAGAGGGAAGCTTGAAATACTGAGGTATGTTTAGAGTTTAGATCAGCTGTCTTTCCAGAGAGAGAAAAGTATGTTTGTGTGTGAAAGAATGAGTACCTGCTCTTTGATTAGAATTAGCAGAGTTGTAAGGAATTAGAAAAGCAAAGTGGAGAAAGTGAATATTTCAGTAGTTATTGTATTTGTAAATATCCAGCATCCTTTTCCATGCAGTTAAGTGATAATTTCACGCTTCATTCAAATTAAAAACAACAACAAAAAAACCTCACNAAAAAAAAAGGCATATAGCCTGATCTTCAAAGACAGGAGAAGAGAGAAATACAATAGCAGACAGAAGACGGAGGCAAGTTCAGGGCATGTCTACACATACGTATGCAGAAAAAACGGGGGCTATACTTGGCTCAAAGTTTGAGAGCTTTATGTGACAGAACCTTGACTGAGAAGCCATATAGTAACTTAGTGCAAAGCTTTGACTGAGCTTCTAAGGCTGAGATGCTATTTTAAGAAGTTATAGGGTTTTTTTTTAAATCAGCATACAGAAAAAACATTTTTAGCTAAACTTTTTACTTTTCTGCTAATGCAATTTGAACAGGAAACTTTAAAGCAGCCTCCAAGGACAAATTACATGATTTCGTATGTTTTCTAGATTAAGACCAATGAGTTTGAACATGTAACCTAGTTTATGCAATTGTGAAGTTGGTAGGAAAAGTGGACAAACTGACTAATACGGCCGGAAAACAAAACCGGAATTCAGTGTGCAGGCAGAGCACCATTATCCTGATAGGTGTCTACCTTTAAGAAGTTAATTATTAGTTTCTGGATTTCCATTAATTTTTTTAGTGACATAATTATTAATAATATTTAGAGAGAAACAATGTGTACAGTGTGGGAATACCCACGCACGGTTCCATTACAACGGTCTACATATGAATAGGCTAAATAAAAACTACATTAGATATTTTCTTGATGGAGAATGAGATCACAACATCCAGATCTTGAATGAACTGGTAAAAGAAAGCAGTGAGGCCAAGAGCAGCATTATTAAATAAGATAGATTGCACTGAAAAAAGAAAACATTAGAAAATATGGCTACCTAATGGAATAGGAAACTAGGGAATGTACCAGCAGAAATTCTTCTTTTGGGTGTTTCTGTAGAATAATAGTAAGTCAGAATGTCTCTTCTGCACCTGCTCGTAGAGGCTCAGATGCTTTCAGCTGGGAAACATGGCTCATGCCAGAGATGAAAGGTTTTATTGAGCTGTCTGAACAGGGAGAGCCACCGCTAGCTACAGCGGATCAAAACCTAGATCCCAATAAGCTCATGTGGGATCTAGTGGGAGCCTCAAGTAGCATCTTTAGCTCCAACCAGTTCACTGAAAAGGTACAATGAGAAACAGCTGCCCTTAAAGACAGCAGCAATTTGTCTACTAGATATTAAGTACACTTCTAGTTGATTCAGAATTGAATTCTGCACTTTCCAATGGAACAGAACAATTTATAACCTTCCCTGGCTGAAGGAAGGAACACCTTGGCAGAGTTCACGGCTGCATGTGCTTGTTTTCCACTAGATAAGGATGGGGGAGGGGAGGAAGGGGAAGTGAAATATATAGGCATGAAAACAAACATGACTTTCCAAAAAATTTCAAACTTGCATAACAAAGATGCCCTCTTGCCCCAGAAGGAATTCATGTAGGCAGTGCCTGGAAACTTAAAGATCTGGGCCACCAGACTCACTTCTTAAGCATTCAGCTGTTAGACTTTTGCATTTATTTAAGAATTTTACATTTTGTTCCAAAGTTACATAAGTGAGGCCACACAACACATTCTTCTGTCATTCCTACTGTGCCTCTGGCAGTGACCAGAAGCACATGCAGATGGAAAGGTATAAGGATAGCTCTATTAGGATTCTGCCTTTTCATGAAATACTGTGTATTGCAAGCAAGGACCTGCACTTTTCATCAGAAACGGCACTTCATTTTTCATACATTTAATCTTAAATTATTTTTTTTACTAATATCTAAATGTATTCAGGCATTACACATCTAAATGTGTATTCAGGCAACAATTCACAAAGAAAAATGAAAAAGACAGGGAAAAATCATCTATAGTTTTTAAAATAATCCTGCAAGACATAGTAGGTAGAAATGGTTCTACTGTAAAATGCTGTGTGTCAGCACACAGTTTAAGCACATAAGCTATGATTGAGTATATAACACAGGGTAAATCATACACACTGGATTTCCTGTACTCACAAAAGAGAATTTCACTTTAGCGGCCAAAAATCAATGAATCAAACCTAAGAAACAGTTGAAAAGCGACTCAGCTCTTGATTTCAAACAATCAGGGTATAATTATTTAATGATATAAACTCAGGAAGTCTGAAGCAAAAATTTCAGCTTTTGAAATTAAGTCTTAGCCACACAGCAGAAGAGCGAGCAAGCTTCTAACAAGACAGAATGTTTTCACAGCCTGTACAGAATCAGGAAAGCAGCATGTCCTTCGCACCTTGGGAGATCGCACAACCCCCCCGTGACAGTGACCCACAGACATTTCTGCAGCTCGTCCAGCCCCAGCAGAGCCCCAGAGGCCCCTCGCAGAAGCACCAGGCCTGTAACAGTCCCCAGCACAGAAGCTCTTCTCAACTGGGCAGGCGCACTGAGACCAGCAGGCCAAAGCAGAGCCTCGAAATGGCTGGAAAATTGTAATCGATGAGAAATGTTTGTGCCATAATTTCACAACTGAGGAAGGTACAGCTGCCCTGGTGACAAGACAGCATGTATACACTATTAAAATAAAACCTCTCACCTGGAAGACTGAAATGCATTCTTTGTTACACAACAGGCTCCACTACCAATTCTGGTATTTTTCTGTCATCTAGTTTTTTTTAAGGAAGTAAAAGATCAAACTTGAAAACTTTCTAATGAAGGTCAAAAACACAGGGAAATTCTTTGTGCCAATGTTTAGTAATTGTCTTCTGATGCCTGCTGCAAATTTCTCCTGTTACAGAACTGTTAAAAAACTTGATCCATTGTTATTATAACATCAGTCAGCATAAATTATCGAAAATGATGCTACTGTATGTCCAATATTTGCTTCCCACTGTGAAACAGTATCCTACTTAATCCAGGAGATTTCCGGAACCATGCTCCTCAGGTGTTTCAAGAATAAATACAAGGACGTTTATTGGAAAGCTAAAAAGGACTACTAAGAGAAGTAAGAGTACAGATTTTTTTTAAAATGATGCAGCAGAAGAAGAAACAAGTACATTTTACTAACCAAGAAAGGGTAAAATAAAAGTTATTCCAAAGAAAGTATAACCCTTCATATACTTGAGATCACATTTAAATGAGGAAAGAAGAAAGACAATAAACTCTGGCTGATTAAATGTAAAAGCATGACTAAGCCAAAAACAGTGCTTGAGGAGCAACTACGAGATGAAAAAAATTACTCTCTGAAATGCATTAGGAAAGACACTTGCCAGGGACAAACAGTGCCAGCTGATGAGGAGGGTACAGCACAGTGCTCAAAAAAGCTAAAGCCATTACAGAGAAACTGAATTAATTCCTTGCCTTCACCATAGCGTACACTAGGAAATTCTCTTGCTAATCCCTGTCTGACAGAGAATCATCAGAGGATCTGACATTAAAGTGATTGTAGCATTTATTATGGAACACATTGACAAAAATGAATGGCAATAAATAGTCAGGGCCAGATGATTTTCACTCAGGGTTTCTAAAAGAACTGAGACATGATAAATCTATATTTAATTTGTATGTAATTAACCCTGTAGCTTATATCTGCCCTGGTACCTCAGGACAGGCAGGTGAGATGAGGTGAAATCAGAGGAGCTGCATACCTGTAAGTCTGACTTTTGTGCTGTCTAGATGTGTGGAATTGCTGCTTCATGAGGAACAGTGAGATGTAGTTGTATGGATTTCAGGAGTCTGCAAATTCTAGGAGGCACTGAGATGGAGGACAGGGACTGTTCACTATCTGTTACATTATCAGAACCAGGGATCAGCAGTGAAACTAGAAGGAGCTGAATTCCCCCACAAAAAGAGAGGATAATTGTGGAAGTCTTTGCTAGGGAATGCTGTAAGTACTCAGAGTCTATCTATATAGATTTAAGGGAAAAATGGGAAAAAAGAGACAGGATAGAGACCCATGAATAACTAAGTGCATAAAAGCATATCTATTTTTGCATATTTCTGAGCTTAAAACAGAGTTAGTAAGGGGGAGAATATCAGGGAAAATATCATATATGCTTGTGTGACTCTTCCCTGTGTGTCCAACCACAGCCATTCTTAGCAATAGGTAACTGGGTTAGATGGATTTATTGTCTGCTCCAGAAGGGCCATTGTTGCGTTCCTAAGAGCAAAAGCACTTTCAGAAATTTGTTATATGGCAGAGAAAGCTACCTGGTTTAATTAGGTGCAACCCGAAGCAGTCTCAGTGGCTACCAATTTCACTGTTTCTTAGGATAAATTGCTTCTCAAGTTTGGGATGTCAAATATCAATCTCTGCTTTCTTTCATATGCAAGTAGCTCTATTTAATGATAAATATGTTATTTAGTTAGGTAATGTACTGCAATGATTTGTTATGCCAGATTCTCCTGGGTTCTTTATGCCCTTGGACAGCTGCATAAGCTTTCCGATTGCTTGCACAGCTCTGCTATTGCAATGGCACAAATACTATCTATCTGATTTGGGGGAAGATTTGAGAAGTATTTTCAATCAACAACTGTGCTTTTATTAAATAAATATTGCAATTGCAGCATTGCTTAGGACATTTTTTCCATGAATAGGTTGTTACCACAACTGTCATCCTAACTCTGCTGTAAAGTGTGGAAATATCTGTTGAAAAGAGACCCTATTTTGCAAATTTGACATCAATAGCTGTTTCATGAGTGTATTTGACATTCTTTCTAACATTATTTTATGCCAATCACACTTACTCTAAACTGCTTATTACTTTATTGCTGGAAATGGCAACATGTATTTATTTAGCTTTTTACATTAGAATCAGTTTGCTTTATTAATCAGATCCAGCCTTGAGAATTATAGTCACCAGTTTCAAGCTTACTTAATTGCTGCTACTCAAAAAACAAGAACTTAGGAATGCATTACATTTACATTTTTGATAATTTGCTTTTAAATGGCTGCTTTATGTTTGGAAATAACAGAATTTTCTGGTTCTATAACTGTGTATGATGTATTTTACACTTTTGAAATCCTAGTCGTTAAAAACAAACTAAATGAAAAAATGAAATATCAGCCTTATGAATCAAAGAGAAAACATTCAGTGACTGAGAAAGTTCAGGAAAGTTGTTAACACATCTCTAATGTAGAAGTCGGAGCTATACCAATTTCTTCTCAGCTGGGAAGAGTGGTTATCAGAACCAAAGGACAAAAATGAGAAGAGCTGAGATTTGCCTCTTCAGACTTTTCCTCCCAGCTCCATTAGGATGCTGAGAGACCCATCAGGGTTTGGACACATTAGACCAGTGTGCCTTAATTCCTCCCAGATTCCCCGCAACTTAGAATCGTTAAGGCAGTCACTAACTCAACGATACGGCGACAGAAAATTACACAGACTACGGCTGTGTCTCCACGCCAGCGCAGCCCCATGAGACTGGATTTGTAAAGTGAAACTGTGGGCACATCAGCCACACCGCACATTTCAGGCTGTGCTGTGGACTAGCTCCAGCCCTGATCTTGCACACTAAATGCCCAGTGATTGCAGCAATTTAGGCATACTGCGAGGAGCACATCTCCTACTCCAGCTCTGTCCCAAGGCAACACAGTTCACGTGCTCTGAGACTGCTTTGCAGAAAGAAGTGAAGCACACTAAGGAGATTCACTTTAAAAGTGCATTCCTGATTTTGGCCATATCGCCAGCGTAAATGCATCCTATGCCAATTTTGCAGCTAGAACATTTTATATGACTGGAGAAAATTGGATAAATGTTATCCACCATATAACCATGTGGTAGTTATGGTTATGGATATATTACTAACAGCCCAATATAATACTAAATTTTCTTTGTCCACCCAAGACATGCTCTATGTGGGTTTTTTCCAAGTTTCATGTTCAATGCTTACATTACTTTTCCATAATAATGGAAAAGCTTTTTAGCTGCCTATCATCTCATTAATATCAGATTATCGAAGAAATTAATGGCTCTTGGTCTGTACCTTCGCCAGAGAGAGGACTATATCACTCTTAGTGATGCTAAGTCTAGGAAGGAAGTCATGAAAACAAAATTACAAAAATTTTTGAGTTCTCATTCTCTTCCCAAAATGACGGAAAACCAAAAAAAAATTGAGTTTTAAGCTCTTTCTTCCCATTATGCACAGAAAATCTTTCTCACTAATGTATTAGTTCAGCAAATAGGAAGAGGAAGATGGGAAGAAACTGTTTTTACATTCACTAATAGCAGAGATCATGTAAGAATGCTGCAAGCTGCAAGTCTCAAATATATGCTTGAATATGGAGTACCATAGATCTTAATTTTCCCAGATCTCAGCACTACAAAGGAAATGAAAAGTAAAGTGAAAAGCATTAGGCAGGACTTTATAATGGAAGGAATTGAGGCAGCACTACTATTCATTGCTAAGCTCTTAGTTATTTTTAAAGGAAAGGCTTATATCTTCTGAGACCTGAAAGCAGTCTGCAGCCTGCTGGAAAGAATGAAGGGAGATAACAAACTCCAAACAGGATACTTTGACTGACAGCACACAGGCTGGTCCACAAGTACTGAAATTGTAACCAATATTTCACACAAAGTTACAGAGAAAAATCCTAGACTTGTTCATACAAACTTTAACTGTTTGTTACGTATTAATGTGATTTATAATTAGTGTGACTTTTTAACTCTTTTTAATGGGATACTAACTGATTGGAGATGAAGGACTCCGCTTTCAAAGTTTCCTGAAATCAGCTGCTCTACCCTTAAAAGCAAATGCTATATTTGGCTGACTTGGGATTCCATTTTGTGGTTACAAGCTAACACAGCCAATTCCTATCTAAAATAATAACACTGATAGAAGTCCTCAGAAACAGAAGAGATATTTTATATCTAAATATCTATATAGAGATTTTTTTTTGTATAATAAAAAAAAGAAAAAAATGTTGGATTTTTTTTTTGTTCTTTTAAATCTTGTCTTGACTAGAATTAATATAATTCAAATAAATGCAAATGTAATATAATTTTCCACAGGTAGTTCTATGCCACTGCAGTCAGAGTCAATCCTTAGCCTGTTGCCACATTTTCATTTCCAGAAAATATCTCATATTATTTTCTTTCTGAATGGTCCTGTTTTGTTTTGGTAATTTTAACTATCTACTTATACTTCCAATTTTTTAACTTCCATGTAGGTTTTCATTTATTCCTTTGTAGTTCCACACTCCAAATTGCACAGCATTTGCTCCATTCTGTACTCAGGTTTCTCTCAGGTTTTTACATTATGTTAAAAAGCCTCCCACATATACTAATGAAAAAGTGGAGTGGGAGGAATTGAAATTCTACCTGCTCAGTTAAATTTAACATTTAAGGACACATTTAATTTTTCTGAGTTGTGACCTTTAGGTATTGCATTCAAGCCTCTATGTGTGGGCTTTTTATTTTTTTTCCTGTGTAACTGCAAATAAAGGTTTGTCACAGTTTTTTTGCTTGTTTGTTTGTGTGTTTACACTAGAAAATCTACTTTTCGAAACTGGAGAAAAAGATACACATTAGCTGAAGCACAATTATCACAAGTATTGGAAATGCGCGCTTCCTATAAATCCTTTGAGAATTTATAAGGGTGTAGAAGTTTTCCAACAGCATGTTATACATGAAAGCATAATCACTAAAGGGGACACAGGCTACAAATTACTAGAATTTACTGCAACAAATGGGCTTCTTAGTTATCTCAACAGTAATCCTAGAGAAAGACAGGGCTGCCAGTTTCCCAATTTATAAAGAGATGAAATTAGTCTCCAGTATCATCATTATAGACCAATGGAATATAAGCCAAAAGCAACACAGTATTTAGGAAATGGATGCTGATAATAAAAGAGCCACTCTAATTTCCTGTGGAGTTCTTAAATTAGCTCATCCCATATGCATACTGGTTCAAACTGATAATTCTGCAAGATAGGCACTTACACATACCTCATTGGTAAGAAACTGATTTTCTTCTTAGTGAACAGAAACTGTGTTGTGTTAGCATTACAACAGCATTTATGCTACAGGAAAGGCTAGGTATTTGTTTTTAGATCTGGCTTTGCTGATTCTTAGCTGAAGTGAGCTGTGTGGTTTTCATGTAGCCAAGTTTTTACAGTCTCAACAGTCTCAAAACATAATTATCAGAATGTAAAGGAAAACACACTTTTTTTCTTAATACATTTTTATAAGTCCTATTAATTTCTGACGGAAAATGCCCATGTAGTGAGAGAAAACTTAGCTATGTTTCCTTCCAGAAAAAAATAATAGTATATAGACCAGAAAAAAACAATTAAATATAGAGAGCAAAAATATTATACCTTCTGTAAAAGCCTTCTCATTTTCTGCAACTGCAAGATATTCATTGCCTTCAATTTCCATAGTTTGGGTCAGTCAAAACATTAAAAAGAGATACATACAACAATACTTTTGCTTATGTAAAAACAAATAAAGTTTGCAAGGCAGACGAGACCACACTTTTCGTAACACTGTTAGCACCATTACAGTCACTAGAATCATGTACTTTAAATAAAAATATTCTGAAAAAAAAACCCTACAATATATTGTAGGCAACAAAGGACATTTCTGGTCATCATGTGCATTCTGTGTGACTCCGACTGATGCAAACCCAGGATTTTCTTCTTTGTATTAAGTATGGGAAAGCCTGCTCCTTTGAGAGTCAGAAGAGCTTTCGAAGACTTGTGATTTAAATTTCAAACTCTTGATCATAGTCAGGGCGTAAATGTTTTTATCATGGAATTGAAAATTGGGCTCTTTAGCTCTATACCAAGTGAAAATATTAAGCATTTTGTTGTATCCACTGTGTGAGCCAAGTTCCCCACTGTGCCTTCAAATCCACAGTGAATGAACCATATTTGGATCTGCTTATCAGAAGGAGACATTTAGAAAGACAATGAGCCTGTCCTGCTAGACGGAGACTCCTGATGCTTTCAGATAGGCCTGCGGTGAACTGCAAAATGGGCCCTAAAATCAGGCTGACATGGTCGCTTAACAAGCTGCGGTATTAGCTGTTGGCTCAGAGCATTTCTAGTGTCACCCACAGGGCCGATGATGGCAGCCGTCATAATTAGAATGCATGAATCAAAAACACCAGGTGAAGATTTTGCCTTGGAAGAAAGAGAAGACAGGAGGAGGGAATTACCATGCCCTTTGACTATTGAGCTGCTGCATGCAGCTGGATCAGTGACCAACAGTAGCTGCTCGGATTATGCTATGGAGATGCTCACTATGGCCTCACACTTCCCACACCCAGTGCCTGTCAAAGCAAACACTGCGAGCGACTTCAAAGGCAGGGATACAACAGGCTACATGCGGGAGAAAGGTAACCCCATTAAAGGCAGGGGGGGAAAGAAATGATCCTGGGTTTTCCTTCAGATTCATCAAACTGTTTATTTTAGGAATTGGTTTGTTTTATTAATTCTAGCACTCTAAATTAGTTGCTGGAAACTGCTAAACTCCTTCAGTGTTTGCTGAAGTGGAAAATCTACGTAATCTTAACTGATATGACCTTGAAAGGGATTTGCTGAACTTCTGTATGATTGGATTTTTCCCAACCTTTGTAGACTCTTGATTTTAAAATCTGCCTAACAAAAGCTCTGCCAGGAAAGCTGTTATTACAAAGATGCTTCTCAATAGGGAGAAGTGGGCTAATTGCAAGCTCTTCAGCGAAATAAAGGAAGGTTTTGCAAACAACTACAAAATCGACAAAATGTTCCCCATTGCTGTTAACAGAAACTATGGGGGAGAAACACTGGAAATGGCAAAGATGTCTAATATAAATAGATGCTATAAGACTAGCTAGAAGAGGCTATACAAGATTTCAGATAATTCATAAATAGTAATTGCTCCTCTGACCTTGATGTGACTACAGAAATTCCATTAACTCACAAATCTTGACATTTAATTACATACTAAAAAATATTCTCCCATTTATTTTGACAGGGTCTACAATAATCCTGCATTCTGCTTCTATCCATGTTTTCAGCTGCTTTTTCCACATTGCAATTTATTTCCAAAGTCACAGATAAAGAACATAATATCAGACCATGCAGTTACATAGAATGTCCTTATTTCTCCCCTAAATTTGAACTGAAATACTGTGAAAAAGTGAGGTGCAAAATGACAGAATGGTCTTTACCCCCTGTGTTATGCAGCTGAACTGAACCTTGTTGCAGATTCTTTACCTGGGATAGCAAAAATTAATTGAAGAAAACTGCACGAGATTTCATACAGAAGTTGAAAACAAGTGAAATAAAGGGTCCTTGTAATAATAGATTTTAAATAATGACGAAGAAAGCTTACTACATTTGGAAATGCCGTGTATTTACGACAGTCAATATTATTATATAACACGATGAAAAGAAGAAAAATTACAATCCAGACAGTGCAGCTGTGCTGACAATTGTGTTTTGAAATGTGCTGGTTTAAGGCATAATGAAGGTTTGGGTTTTTGTTAATATGTGCTCCAAATGTAGGAGACTCTACAGAGGCAAAAAATCAGAATTTTGCATATTATCTGAATATATAGCCTCTAAAATTACCAGATTCTAAATATATTTAGAGTGTCTATTTTTATTCAAATGCCAACCAGAGTAGATTTTCTTCCCCAATACTCCAAGTTGCACTTTGAAGCACTGACTACTTTGTATTACTTACCCTCTCCCCATCTGCCTAATGTTTGTCTCACCAACTCAGGTATACACAATATATAATGTGTTCTAAACGCTGTACATCCCTCTCCCTGCTTTAGAACAAATGCGGTCTTGTTGATGACAAATTCTTGAATTTAATGGTTTCACACCAAAATTTGACATAAAAATAAAGAAAAAAAAGTTATCATTTTCCTAATATGAACAAGAAAATAACATGATATTCAAAAAATAGTTTTGATTACAAACACTTATCATTCTACTCAGGCTCTTATGCACATAAAATGTTAAACAAATTGCACATAGGTTTTTTTTGTATTAAACGATCCAGCAGGAGCAAAACAATTTCTAGTAGGTCCTTATTACAGAAGAGCATAATACAGAATCCTACAGGATTCACAGTAATGCTGTCATTCAAAAACCCTGAATTAGGTCATAAGGTACATTCACAAAACACATTACCCTAATATTCTATATAAATAACCATAATAGTACATACACATTTAACTCCCTTCTAACCATTCAATCCATAAATACACTATTTCCATGATTTACAAAATCATTGATATGTTTCATGATTATTCCTCAAAAGAAACAAGGAAAACATTTATATTGCAAGAATCTATACTGGGTCTGCATCTGCATACAAGAATGCAGGCACTAGCTGATGTTAAATATGTGCTTAAACGCATAAAACAGAGATTCAAACAACTGCAAATCTTGTCTCTCTCTTCTTTGTCCCTATTGTTCTACTTTTTGCTAGAAGCTACATCCCAAGTTTATATTCTTCCTTGCTTCTACTCCTTTGTAGCACCCCTAGGACACTCCTTTGTCTCTCCGAAATCACAGAGCATGGAAGGCTTGTCTCCTGCATTAGCTTCTTGCCACCCGCTCCCTCCGCTCCAGCTGAAACCATGCTCCTCTCACATATCCCCAGCATACAGTTACACAGCAGATTCCTTCCTCCTTCCCCAAGAACTTGAGTCTTCCCCTGATTTGTGAGGGGTCTCTTCCAGCCAAAGACACCTTATGTGCCACACGGTTTTCCCGGTCTTTGTGTTTTCCTGCCTACTTCTGCACGCACAAGAGGATGCATAAAAGGCACCTCTTTGCTAGTATGCAAAATCTGCCTTTCCCGTCAAAACATTGCTATTAGCATTATCAGCAAGGTTTTATCTTTCCTTTGACCAATTCAAACCATCATGTAAAAAGTATCACATCTCTATTAGCTTCAACACACTTATTATTTATGCCAGTCAAGCTCACAGCTTTTTAACATAAAGTATTTAGAGTTGAGAAAAAGGAACACAAAGTAAACAAATTGCCTGGTTTTGTTCCCCATCAGTTGTCTTCTCGAGTACAGTTTCCATTTATACTCTCTTAACACTTCCCTTTTTTCATTTCAGGTTTATTGTTATTTCAGACTCTGAACTCAACAAATTTTGAACTTGCAGCCCTGCACTTACGATGAAGCCTTTTAATTGTATGGGGAGAAACANAATCCATAAATACACTATTTCCATGATTGTATGGGGAGAAACGACTAAGTTTTCTTATTTATCTATCATTTTCTAAATACTGCATTGCAACAGATAAAATGCTACTTGCTGCACAGTATTTTATGTTAATTCTTTTATTTTGTATTTGTACACATCTAACTTCTCCAAACAATCTGATGTTAATCTTAATAACTTGTTATTAAGAATATGGTCTCTTACACTTCACTGGCCCTTGGAATACATGCTCTTAACCAAATTCAGGCTATCAGCAGGGCTCCACTTGAATTCCTCGGCAGTCACCAGATTTCAATAAATACAAACCAAATGTTTTACAGACTGTGTTATATCATCTTAACTTTATAGGTCAAAAAAAGGGGATAGGTATTAACCAGATTAAAATAGATGGATAAATTGTAAAAAGTCAATTAACTACTACTATTTTATTGATTTTGACAGATCATAACAAGAACAGAGATGGTTCACATTATAACTATTTTTTCTTTTTTTTTCCCTCCTACATTAGCCCTGGCACCTCTTGAGGAAATGGGCATATTCAAGGCTTCTCCCCATCCTCTTTCCCATGTACTGGTAAATGCCTATTTTCCTGAAAACAAGTTCCTTATTGACTTATACAATCAGCTCACCCTCAAAAATACATCCCTATTCCCCCTGCTTTTCTCTTCAGAGGGAAAAATTAGGAGGAAAATATTACCATGCAGGTTCTTCTCTCTCAGGCTCAGCCAGAGAGAGAGAGATGAACACGGTTCAGTAAATTCCCTTGCTCTTCTCAGCAGGGAGACTTGCACGTGGTCAGGGATAGCAAGAAACGTGATTTCCACAGGGCCTCAGGCAGCAGCCAAATTTCACAGCAGGGAATGGATCCATGGCCACTTCTGAGGCTACAGAACTGCACATAACATAGGGCTTCATTATAAGGTTGGACAACCCTCTGGAGACTTTCAGCTGTTGCCATATTAACAAGAAACGAGTGGTTTGTACATGCCATGAGAGCTCTGTGTTAAATATTACTGCCTCGCGTTATGCAGAGTTGTATGTGTGTATTTCGTGTCTGATAATGCATGGAGAAATCAAAGCGGGAACAAGGATTTACCATAGGAGGCTTCCAGCCCCATGTGCAGGAACAGCACAGCTTGTAACAGTTACGGTGACATCACTGAATGGTGAAATAAATGGTAGCTTGGGGTTCATCTTATTTTTCAGCTTCATCTTACATGTTTCAGAAGTTTCTCCTACCACTTTCATGTAATTCTTTAGTAGATTTCTATCACATAGAGACACTTTCAATACATTTGAATTTTTTTGATCTTCAATAAACTCTACTCCTCTCCTCTGAGAAAAATCTTCATTACTTTGAAGATATTTCTTTGCTTGACTGGACTATGTGAAACTCTTCCTAAAACAATAAAAGTTCTAAGTATAAATTAATCTCCTAAAAATGTCCATATACGTAGACAGAATAGCATTCAACATACAATACAAATTATAGAGAATAGACTACATGCTTACAGAATGCTGGATGATTATTTTATTTTATATACTAAATGTGATGTTCAAACATATTTGGTTCTTTAAGAACAAAATCTACATGAAGCTGAAACCAGTTACCACCTAGGTAATGTAACTTAAACTGAAAGTTAGTAATAGTTTAAAACAGAGATTATTATAGAAGTAAAGGAAGATAATGGAGTTTCTCAACATGGGTTTATAAAGAACTGGCTTTATCAAAACTAAGTAATCAATTTTTGATATCTGCATATTTGATTGTTGAGCATTATATTAAGCATATAATAGTTTTAGACTTAAGTAAGGCATCTAATCATTCTGTACAAATTCTTGATTACTCAGATTAGTACTATATATAACTACTTTCATACATACTTAATACTGCTTTAGTTTAGCCTTTTGTTCCTGATAAAGTTATTTTTCTAACTGTGTGTTCTGATGTTTAAAAAGAACTGCGAGTGCAATGATCAAAAACTAATGGCCAACTTGTTAAATCATTGCCAAACAGACAAGCAAAGATCACACCTCCAATAATTTTCTGATACATGCATACTTCTCATGCCTATTTTTTCCATGTTATGCAGCAGACAGCTCATTCATCTACTTTTAAAACATTTTTCACATATAATTAAGGTTAGGTAGCTCAGAGCACAATAGTATTTTAAAGAAAAAGTGTTTTTAGTGTATATTGTAAAAATGGATAGAGTTCAGGTCTATCTAACTTGGTTGCTAATCCTTTTGATTAGCATTTTTGTGTAATAAAATGCATCTTCCATATAGATTTACAATGTTGATGTTATAAACTAGATCATATTTAGATAATATTCTTTTAAAATACTTCTTTAGGGCTGAGTTGATTATTTTTTCACAGAGGGAAAAAGAGAAGCAACTCCATTAAAACTTCCAGTAACAAAATCCATTGAAATTAGAAAATCTAATCAATCAAAAAGCAATGTGTATTATGAGTGAGAAGAAATATGTAATAGATTATGGTGGATGTTATTAAAATAAAAGCTTTTGTGTTTGTACAATAACAACATTTCTAAGTCATGAAAATACAGACATGGAGAAAATGAAAAATCGGAACTGAAGAAAACCAAAGAAGATGGAAAGATGGGTCCTGGGCCCTTTCTTCTCTTTCCAACTTCATGTTCTCATATTTAATTGCCCAGATAATCGTGTCTATAGCTCCTGCTATAAATATTTTATCTCCATCTATCACATCATAATAAATCATTTGATAATGTTTGTCATTTGTTCAAACATAGCCATTATGATAACTAAAGCATATTTCTAGCCAGCTTAAAGTCTTCATTCTACACTAGTGAAATGTGTACACAGTGTCCTAAACAGTTCAAATTACTGTCAGCTAATGGTATTATTGTGCTTTGAAACTATATTTGGGAAAATGCTCTACAAGAGCATTTGACAAGTGGGCTTTTCTCCTCAATTCTGAACCGATAAGGCTTTGTGGTCACAATCTGGAAGGTATCCTGCACATACAGGCATACAGAGTGAATTCTAGGTAAGTATCCTCAATTCTTAATCTCCTCTTCCTTCTAGCTGTTAAAAAACTTTGACACAAATAGGACTAACATAGCCAAGCTTTACTTGGGCAAAGGTTTTCCCCTATATTGCTAGTTTCTTATCAAAATACAACAGGTCATTTAACCATTTCATTGACCACTCCACTTGCTTTCTCAGCTGAATCTGCACAATGATGTCATGAATTTGGGAACAGAGAAAATAACAGAAAAGACATCTGAATTTGACAGTGAGCAGTAGTGGATACTATAGGGAAAATGTTTAGCGCTCCTCTCTCACTTACACCCCACTGGAGCCACGAGATTCTAGGACAGAGCTGAGGACAATGACACGAAGTCTCTTGTTTTGCTCATATTTTTATGCCATTATTAAATGTTCAGTTCTTATTCCCAGACATGTATAGCATTAAATTAAAAATTCTACCAAAAGACTTAAATTGAACTAAATAAAAGATGTATTAAAGTACTAAAGACAAACTATACTTTTCATGAAAGTACACATCTTTCGTTGATCTCTTTATCAAGACAGAACAAAGAGAAACAACCAGTTAAGGTTTTAAATACTACTATTCAGATGTTTTTATTTCTTTTTACTTTTCTCTCTTCTAAACTACATGAAAATGTATGCGCCCTTCTATAACCTTCACTTTTCCCTTCTATTTTACTTTTGCAGAAGAGTGACCAAAGTGGAATTGAACAGTCAAGGTAAGGATGTACATCAGCTTATATAACATTGTAATATTTTCCACATTATTCTCTACACAGGCTAATATCTTATTCACTTTTTTGACCTCTGATACATTTTAAGCAGATGTCTTCATTGAGCTGTCTACAGTGATGCCTAGATCTTTGTCCTGAGAGGCTACATCGAACTCAGAAAACCTCAGTATATAAAGGGCACAGTAATCATTCACTGCAGTGTATGGTACTTCTCACTTAGAGAGGATGAATTTTATCAGCCATTGTTGAACTTATTTTCTCTGAAAGTGTCAGGTTCTTTTCATCTTTCTCATCTTAGTCTCCAGTATTTCATATAATATTTCCTCCACATAAACTGCTCCCTCCTCTGGATTTTTAGCAGCAACCACTCTAGTACATATTCTGGGGATGTGCAATTGTTAGCTTTCTTCCAGACTTTCATTCTGTATTTCTTCCGGCATTTTCAGTAAGCTTCTGCCAGATAAGATAGACGAACCAAGTGTTTTTCTCTGTATATTTATGTAATTACTCCAAAAAGGTTTTTCAAATCCTATGCAAAGACTGTGAGATCCATGCTGAAACTCCACACACAAAGAAACAAATTAATAGGGATTTCATTATATATTCTACAAAAATGGGTATATATTTTGGTTCTAATCTTCTTATCTCCCCTTTTTTATCTGCAAATCTCTTTGAATTGTGAATTCTACACAGCTGCTGTGCTTGGAGGACACCCCAGCATTCTGAAGACAGCACGGGAATGCAAAAACAAGTTCTGGGGAACGTGCAGCTTCTGGTGAAAAACTAATCAGAGAAGGAACTTTTGTAGATAAACCTTTTACTTTTATTATATTTCTTTAAATTGTATTTTATGAGGTTCACTTTTTAACAACCACATATGGAGCTAGGTTTTGGAATTTTCACATAGACCGCAAAGGCCAAACAAATACACTACTGAATAGGCACTGTAGCTTCATTTACACTGTCTCTTTTGAACAGTACTCTCATTTCAAGAGAATAACAATAACATTAAAGATGGCAAGGTTGGTAGAAATACCCTGTCTCGTAATTATCCTATCTTTTCATACTAGTGAACTCACAGGACACAATGACAACATAAAAGTGTAATCTGCAAAACTTTGAGAGCTTTTAGAGATTGATTTCCAGGGATGTCAATAGAATTTATGTATTTAAATGTTGTTAGATTTATGTGCAAGACTTCTTTGCAAAAATCCCGAAAAACTATTGTACCCCTATTATAGTTGATGTTATTGCAAATTATGTATGCTCAATATGTTATTAAATCAGACAACAAATTTAACCTGAGGTTTGCAAACACTTTGAATCCCTGTCACTATAGTTTTTGATGCTCTATATGTAGAATTAGCTAGTAATGAGAAATCTTTGGCAAATTTAATTTTTTTCCTCGAGTTATAAAATAGCTTCTTTTTAGAGGCTTTTTGTTTTGGCAGGATTCTGCAGTTTCTGCTGCTGCTGCTTGGCGTCAGTTTGCATGCTAAGGTTTCACTAACATGGCAGAATGCAAGCATAGAGCTGTACTCAGAGAAGAGTACCAGAGGAAAGCAAGAAAAAATGGGTAAAAAAAACCCTAATTAAAACTTATTAAAATTTGTGTACATCAACGTAGTCTACCTACACAGGAGCTTCAAGTGATTAGTTTAGAAAAAGGATCATTCTGTTATAGAAAGGGGTCTGAATTAATGGCCTGGGTGCTTTCTGAACAGCCACGCAACTTGTTGCTGCATCTGTAGTGACTTTATGGTCCAAAGTCACTTAAGGAAAGGAACATATTTTTCTAATTAAAAACTTGATTCATATATCCAAATTGAAGTGTAAACAACACATTATATGATGAATACAGTATTATTCTCACAGACAGGAATTTATTTAGGTAGCAAAGCAGCAATGCAAGTACATGAAAGCTTTTCTATTAGATTAGAATACCAAAGCTAAAATGTCAAAATATTCCTATTTTAAAATTAATATATTGTCACTCCAAATAGGATTCATTCACTGATTCCATACTGTCCAGTTTTGCAATGAACTAGAGAGGGGAGAGGAGAAAATGAGGATAGTTATAAATTATCTATTGCATATGCTTTACTGAATTTATTAGTGTTCAGCAATCATGTCTACAGAACCAAATTTCACTACACCTATTTCATTTGGAACATTTGTCTGTTAGATTTTATTCTTAAATATCACAAGTAGTGCTTGCTACATGCTTTACACTTACGATCTGAGAGATAATCCACAGTCCCTGCCTAAACTGTTTTTTAGCTAACTAAATCTATGTTTTTAACTATAAATATATATGTCTGTTACAATAGACAGGAAATGACTAATGAGGAGACTTTCTTAAAATATCTTAGTACAACTCATAGTGAAAATAAAAAAGAATCAATGTACAGCTGCGGATAAATGACTGGACAGATTAACTAACATCCACATTCTAAAGGAATTCATTAACATTTGGATGGCTGTACTTCTGGCAAGTAGCTTAATACAGCCAGATAATGTCCATAAGCTAGTTATTGTCTGAAACAGCTAATCCACAATTTATGTCTTTAGGAAAGATACTTAAGCTATATGAATGAGCACAATGCTGTTTGTTTAGACGGAAATCTGTTTAGGCAGCCAAGAGGCAAGGCCAGAATATGAAATGTTTTCTATTAGATTAGAATTCCTAGTTAAGACTCTCAAAATGGCTTTCTGTCCTGAATGAATATGCTTATTCTTGATTTCATGTATTGTTATGCTAGATGAGATTCATTCATTAATTTCATGCTGTCCAGCACCATAAAAATGGTAAGTTAGAATGACCAGAGCTGGAAGAATTTTTTTTTTTTTTTTTTCACTTTATATCAGGACTGAGTCTTTGCTGCAGGGAACTTAACTGCAACTTTGACTTCTTACCTACATGAAACATACACAAGCCCTCTGCCTTTCAGCGAGATGACAATTTTTATGCTTATATTGCAGCACTATATTTTAACGTGCTTTATGTATTTTTATTCCCCCTAAATATTCACAGAAACAGGTCTTACAAATATATGATTTCTCTTTGCTAGAGGCATACTGAAACTCAGTATCAATTTATGTTATCTATTAAATGGTATACAAGGAGATACTATATTTCTCCATGTTAAATCACTTAGCAGAAAAATGTCAAGGGTTTTTGTTGGGTATCAGTATAAAAATTGCTGTTCTGGAGGAGTCACTCTGTTGCAGGGACAAAAATTCTCATGATGTGAAGCTACCTGGCTCCCTACTTCATGACTTCTTATTTAAAAAATAAAAAAATAAGCCCCTATTTAACAGAGAGGAAAGTATACTGAGAGGTTATCTAGGTGTTTCTGCAATGTAGAAGACACAACTCTTCAAGAATCAAATAGCTGCAGAGAAATCAAAGGGAAATTGCAAGGAGAAAAAAAGTCTGTAAGAACGGAGAGATGTAAGAAATAGCTGAAAACAGAAGGCAAATTATTTATCTGGTATCTGCAGAAAAGAATTAATGCTAGAAAAAGAATACCATAAAGTGATTCATACTCAAAGGCATTAATATATTAATTTTGAGAAGACCACTGTTGCACCTATCTGGGTGAAATGTAGAAAACCATGCTTATGTAGTTTATTCTTCCTGTTTACTCAATGTGTTGGACAATCGTGTCACCGCACACTAAACGAATGCAATAAATTTTCACCTATTTTACTCAGGACTGTCTAGTGTCACATTGCGAAGAACACTCCAGGACTGAGCTAGGAAGCAGTAGTTAAAAACAGCAACGGGCTGTCAGTGGTGCAGTTTGTCATTGTTGCCCAGACAAAAGGCAGACTGTCACAACAAACAGCATTTATTCATTTCAGATTTGTGGCTTAGGGCTGACGAAGGGGAGGTGTCATTCGTAGTAATTGTAAAACACATAAATAATAATAGTAGTCTGCAAATCATATATCAGAGAAAACAGTGGGAGCTGGCAGTGATGGAGGCAAGAAAATGGATGTTTCCAGCACAACCTAATTTACTGCTCCTTTTAAAGAAATATATGTTCTTTCATAACAGTAAAGTGGAACGTTTTATATTAACTGCTTGTGTGAAGGGTAAGCAAGACAGAGCATCTGAACTGTGCCTTTAACGATTTATTTTAAACAAACTACGGAGCACTTTCTGAGCATGACTGCCCGGTCCTCTACTGCTGTCATTTTTATTAACTTAATTTTACTAATTAAAACCCATTTAGTATTGATATTGACATCACCTTCTCCAGTCTTTTTGCTTAAAAGCTGCAGCTTTCTAAACAACTTATACTGCTCTGTGAAAATACTCTAAATTGATATTTAGGCGTAAGATGCTTCTTTTACTCTAATGAAGTGCTCACATCTATTTTCTCACAACGGCTCTCAAATGTTTGATCTTACACTTTAGGTAACAATTTCACGGACAGAAGTTACAAAGCAGATATTAATCTTGCTGTAGCTAGTATCAATTTTTGGAATCTGACTGCAACTTTTGAGGTAGTTATTCTCTTCTGTCTTGCAAGCCCCCATTTCAATTTACCAGAGTGATGCAAGTGTATTAACCAGATTGTCACATCCACTGGCCAACCCTTTCGGGGACTACAAAAAATCTGGGAAGGGAAGCGCAAAGAAAAGACACGGGAATCTGAAATGATGTTATAGAAGTGGATCTCCAAGTTCCTGCTGCTTGGTGAAAGTCCCACTTGATCTTATAACCACCCTCAATGCTGTCCAGAACACTGGCAACATTTATTAGAGAGCAACCTCTTTCGACATACCCAGAAAAGACAGATGGATGCAAGTTTTTCTCTGGCGAACCACACAATGTTCACCAGATGGAAACAATGCTCCCTATATAGTTTCTCAGGCATTTTTGCCTACAAATCCTTCCATCCCAGCATGTTTCAAATCCTATCAGGAACAAGGGCATTAAGGGGCCAAGAAAAGGACAGATACATCCTATTTCAGCACTGACCTCTCTTCTCTGACAAATCTTATATAATTCACCAGAGAAAGAACAGAATGAGAGAGAAAGATGCCCTGTACCGAGAGAGTGGAGTGTCATATCAGCATTTCCACTGGTAAATGTTATCACAGCTGTTACTGTTTTTAGTATAATGGAGAAGCAGAACTCAGGAGTTGCCAGCAGGCAACATGCCCAGCAGTGCAAGGGAGGCACACTGAAGCACAGAGGCACATGACCAAATCTAAGATAACTTTTGGTGATACTTCTTTAATAAGACAGTATTTTTTAAATTGACTTTAAAATCTAAAAAGAGGCTCTTTTTGGCCAGTCATCATGTGTACATAAGATGTGTGAAAATGGGACAGTGAATATAAAGCTTCAATACTATCAGTTTAATATATACTAGCAAATATTAAAAATAAATACATGAAAAGTACTTAAAACAGAGGTTGGAAACTAATTTCTAACTATCTTTATAGGAAATGCTAGTAAAGGTAAAGAAAAACTTTCAAAATAACTCTGAATAGAAATGGTAAAGTTGTACCTAGTAAAGCTAGTAGCAACAAACTGTGCCCTGAGAATTTCAAGCTAGAATTTACTCAGAATTACTTAGTGTTTATATGAAATCACAGTGAATAGCATTCTTTAGTTAAAAAGGAAGTGTACTGGATAAGGACAACATGTTTATCTATACTGATTCTTTCTTCACTCCATAGATTGCTTTGATTTTTTCCAGATCCCTTCTACCTTTCCTCCCTTTTAAATACACACATAGGGGCACAGTAATACTCTTCTTTTGGGCTTGAAATAGCCTAAATTCATTTTAAAATGCAAGGAAAGAAAATATTTGTATTATGTTTCTCTCTTATGTGTCTCCCTTATGGAGACATTTAGATTTCTTTTTTTTTTTTTTTTTTGGTAAGTAAAATATTCCTCTTCAGTTGCGTAACAAAAGCCCAGAACATTATGCTTGAAAAGCCTGAATTGGGGTCCATTTTCCTGATGGCTTTTGCCTTTTAAGGAATCCATTAAAAATTCAAAATTCACTGTTTTGCAGTGTTTTGAACAATCCCTTTAATTCATGAATGAAATAATATATATTATTCTGTTTTGCATAATATATCTAAATACGTGCTTTTATTATCAGGCTCAGTAAGATGCACGGTTATTTCCTAATAACCTGCACAAACTTATTCAGAGTGGCAAACACATATGGCCATTAAAGAGCAATGATAACCTTCATTTCAACTATACTACAACATGAGTTTAGCACAGCTCTCCCAACAGGGCAGGAACATCTAAGCACATATGTAATGAATCAGCAGGGCTGCTCATAAGTTATAGTTATGGCCAACGTAAGACTGCGGACAATCAGTCATGTAACAACATGATCGCTCTGCAGTTAATACATGTCACTGCTTATTCTCAGGGAAATTCTGAAACCAAAATTTGCATGGTCCACTTGAAACTTCTCTGGGCTGAATACGAAGTGTTTAGCTCTCTAGCAGGAGCCCTGACAGCAGCACCGCTCACAGCGACTGCCACTGCTGCTTGTTCTGCTTCGGTGCTGCTTGGCTGTCACAGCCTGTCACGAGGAAGAAAGCACCACGTCTAACCCCCGTGACAAGGTCTAATCACTCCTGTTGCTCCTTTTGGCTCAAGGTTGGGCCACCTTGAGGTTTACAGCACATGGGCACAAATCAAAAAATCCTTTCTTTACATAGAAGAAGAGTAAAATCTGGTTTGATCTGATCAATAATCTAGAACACAGTTGAAAGGAAATAGAAAAATTAGCTGAAAAAATACTAATGTAAAGCCTCAGATCGTTTTTTTTAAATGTCATATCTTTTGCATCATTAAGAATGTTTTAATATGCATTTTTCTTCAAGATTATTTTTTAATGCATTTCTGGGTATTAATATGTATTCAGATTCTGAATCTCTTGCTATTTATTTCTAGTACTCCTTGGTATAATGCGGACACATACGTGAAAAAGCAATATTTGAGGTCCATTATTTATAACAAAATAATGTGATGACATACAGAAATACTGTCATAAAAATTGCATCAAATTGAATACCTGTCCAAATTTGGGTCAAAGGGTGACAGGAGGAAATTTTAAAACAAGCTTTTTCCAAAGGAAAGGTTAAATTTGAGCCTTCCTCCTACAAATCAAGACCAATTAATGAAAATATTGTAATGAAACCTACATATGGATATATGACCTAGGTAATGAACTGTATCAACTTATGAACCTTGCTGTTCTGTGTGCAAAACTCTATCTTCATCCTAGTTTCAGGAATGCACTTTCTGAGACTGCTGTTCATGCTCTACTTCAAGCTGGAAGGTCACACAGATCAGCTCCTACAGCCCTTTTGCAGCAGTCAAGAAGATATCATAGACAAATCACACCTTGCATGTGAACAAGCAGGGTTAATTCTATTGGTCTTTTTAAATCCTAGGCCTATTTCAAATAGGGACCAAATATTGACTTCAATATGAAAACATATTAACTGACTGAGTTTAACTTTAGTAGCCTAATCTGACATTATTATGTTTTAATTACTCCAGCAGGCTAGTTTTAATCACCAATAAAAGTCATTAGCATGAAACTTTACAATGAGAGATTTTCTCATTCTTGTGAATGGTCATTAACACCAGTGCTCTTTTAATCGATCTGTAGTTATAAACATCACATCTCTTTTGCATGCACTGGGCAGGAAACAAATATACGGAGACGGAGCAGATGGCACGGCAGCGGATCAATAATGCAGCAAAGGAATTTACGTCCTCATATCTCTATTCTAGTCCAGCTCTGCAAATATCTAAGCAAATGTCCCTCCTATAGAACTAGTGCATCATAAATAACAAGTGATTTCAGTTGAAATAAAACATAATCTTGGGCTTTTTAAAATGTGCAAAAAGCATGGGAGTAGGTGTGAATGGGTGGAAAGTGTATTACATAAGGACGTTATTTTTTCATGAAGACCTTATCTAACAGGAAGATAGCTTAGTATTCAAATATGAACACACTTATCTGTGTTTCTTCTGGCCAGTTCAGAAGAAAAAAAAGAAAAAAAAAAAAAAAAAAAAGAGCCAGTGATCAAGTTGACAGCAAATTTTCAATGTTCCTTCTAAATTCTGTTCCCAGATGACCAAACTTAACAGACAAGAGTTTACAGTACCTATTGCAGCCTGTGCCACTTGACCACGTCTAATTCCAACTTAAAGTCTTACTTCACCCACAAAGAGAAGTTATGCATTCTAATACTGTCAATTAAATTAACATTAGCAAGGTTACAGTTGCTCTATTATTACAGACAAAGAACATGTATATATCTATTTTTAATTTCTATCAAACAATTGCAAGAGCTCATCCAAAAACATCTGATTATGGCTACCTAATGAGCTATGTAGAGATACACGCGGGTTGCTGCAGCTAACCCATCTGCAGAACACAGTGCATGTCAGTGTTTGAATTATGGTGGTCTGGAAGGCCAGGTTACACCGCACATGTTCTCACTGCTCTCTCCATACCTTCTGTCCATGTAATTCAATGTTAGGTTCTCACCAAGTTGCTCATCAGTCCTGGATGCCAATGAAGGACAGATCAGTGTAACGCCATACTGTCACCCTAAAAGTAATTTCATACAACATAAGTACTGGACTATTTATCTGGAAAACCTGGTTTCTATAGTTGTCCAGTTATATCAAATTTCTTACATAAACCAAAAGGGAATAATATTTTTTCTTTTTTCACCAGGTGTAGTATCAACAGTGAGACAGTTAATAGTCCTAAACTTTTAGATTCACTTTTCTGGTTTCACATAACGCTGCACAATATTCTAGACGAGTATAGTGATAGGAATCTTTGGATATGAATCATAATAGCAGATTTTCACATCAGGTATTTGATTCTGTCTCTGAACTCTGAAGCTTCTGCGGTGTGAGTGGCAGCAGGAAATGGCTTTCAAACTCTTCCTAACAGATGGAATAAAATCTGCCAGGTTATTAAATTACCATATAACTATTTTTAGTTTCCATTTCTAAATCCTTTTTCTTCTTTTGTCATATAATATGTCATTGTTAATCAAATCTCAAAAGCATTTCTATTTTGAAAAACAGAGAAGCTTCAACAGGCAGTTTATTATCCTTGGCCCTGAACATGTTTGCTTACTGTTATATTTTTCTGCTAATGTTACAGACTATTTACACAAATTTGTACATTACAAGAATGGAAAAATGTAAAGACATCAGAGTTTATGGGAGTTACAGGCATTAAAAATGTTTTAGTGATGAATAATCTAGTGTGAATACCTGTAGTCTCAGATTAAAACAACTGCTTGCTGAAAGCTGACAAGTAGAAATGCCCTTCTCAGCACTATAAAATCCAAAGTAGGTTCCTCAGCTCTCTGTCATAAACTATAACAGAACTGCAATATATTTTCAGTTGACTTACATTAGAAAGAAGAGAAAGCTACTTAACTGTTGTGCAGATTGAACCAACTGTTTCCTCCTGTGAAATGTGTCATAGTGACAGATTTCCTTAGTGTACAAAGAACCCTTTGAAGGCAAATTTGCTTGTAATTAAAGTTTTAGGGAAAAAAAAGTCCTCTTTGTTCAGGTCCTAAACTGTCCTAAACACTCTCTTCTTACATGAGATCTATTATTACCACTACTGCAGCTACACTAGAGTACAGAAGAAATGATAGAAAACAATATTAAACAGTCTGCTAATATTACCATAATAAATATTAGCGTACTTAAAGGAAGAATATTAATTGCAATGTGATTAGGACAACAAACAAATTATGGTTTATTTAAGGATATGGAACTGCATTCAAACCAGGACTATAATAGCAACTTGCAAAATGAACCCATATCTTATTTTCAGTAGTGGTTCAGGCAGCATCATCCTCAAACTGATGCAAATCACAGAATAACCTGAGGCACACAGAGAGGTTTGGATGTACTGCAAACCTGTGACTTCTGGAAGCTGTATTGTTTTTGGTATTGGTGGTATTGTTGTAAACCAATGTCAATTTTATTCCAGTTTTATTCTTATTTATTCTTATAACTGAGAAGAAGTATTTTTTTGAGATCACCAGCCTGGCTGAAGTTGCTCAACTACAAAAAAAATCAATTCATTATGAGAATTCAAATATCTCTCTAAAAGTAGATCATACACACATCTCATTTAAGAGAGGAATCTTCTCAGTCTTTTTCAGGCAAAAAGGTAAACTGCGAAATAACCTTGAAAAATAACATCCTAGCATCTATAAACATTGTGCTAAATATCATGGATTCCAAAATTCAACTACAATGATTTTGCTATCAATAAATATAACCAATTAAGATTATGAAAAAAAATCTGAGCTCAAAACTTTTTTCAATATTTCTCACTATATTCAATATCACTGATTTTATGCTTTGTAGCATAAAAATACAATGTGAGCCCCATATGCCTTTACTTTTTCCACTTGCTATTTGAAAATCAGAAGACGACCTCTAGAAAAATGCCTTTTTTTTTTTTTTTTTAAGAATAAAAGCCTGAGAGATGAGCACTAAGGAAGAATTGGAAGAGCGCACATTATCCTTCCAAGAGGTAAAGAGGTAAGCAAAAAGACTGCATAAATGCCAGAATTTTAGGAAAGAGGAGTTTTACAAACTCTAACAAGTGTTGCAGATTAGTCCTGTCCAGAAAAAAGAAAGATCTGAGAACATTTGTTCTAAATTCTTCAGAGCTGTCTGCCTTGTTTATTTTAGGAAAAAAGGAAAAATATCACCCTCTAGATCTACTGTAAAATATTATCTGTAGAGTTTAATCATCATCTAAACCTAATAAAAATAATAAACTCAAAAATCCCATATATCTCTCTCTTTCTTGATAGATTTGGTAAAAAAAGATTTCTTGGGGGAGCAATAGAGAAAAAATAAAGAAATATAATAGACAAAAAAGCATTTATAAATCTCCATCATTTTAGAAATGCAACATCCTGTAATAATTGCAACACAACATTGTGTTCTTCAAATTACAGCCATAGTTCATTCCTGCAGCATTCAGTGGCAATAGGCCTTTGGCCTCTTGCCTAACAATACACTAGACAAGAATTACTACATTGTAATTGACACTCTGTCTTGCCTTATTGCTTAATTAAAACACAACCCTTCATGACATAAGAAGCAATTTGGGTGTAACCATAATAAATTATTATCTTACCCAACACATTTTAGTATTACAACCTATTCTCTTTTGTATATGTGATGAAAATTATTAGAATAATTGCATATAAGCTTCTTTGTCTGTAAAGTGTGAAGAAGGCTGTATATTTTGCTAGAGCTATAGCCTTAATAAACCTTTTTCTTTGCTTCCTTTCGCTTCAGGAATTAATTCTTGCAAATCTCTAAGATCTCTGGTTATCTGATAACTTGCAAAACTGTTATACCACTTAGTTACCTAAATGATAAATAATATTTTTTGTTATTAAATGATAATGTGGAACTAAACCCACAGTAAGGTTTAGATTATAGTGTCTTTAACATTTCAAACAAAGCCATTGAAAGAGTTTGACTGTGTTGCAATATAGCAGTTAGCTATTCTGTGTTCAACTTTAAGTTACTAATGAAACAAACTTACTTTTCAGGAAGAACAATTTCAATCACTTTCCCATTAAGATCTTTCTCTCCCTGATGTTTCTTATATTCAAATGAAATTACATTGAAAAGATAATAATTTATTATTAAAAATTTGCTGATTATTATTAAAAATTGATTAGCTGAAGTTCTAGTTTTATAAAAGTCAATGGCAAAAGTCACTGACTTCAGTGAAATACTCATTTATCATATGAAATGAAAATGTATAAATACACATGGAAATAGGCCCTAGTATTCCAGTTTACAATAGTTTAACAGTATTGTTTAATAGTATTAGTTATTTTATTAACAGCTTCACACTATCTGAAAGTGGGAGATACAACATCACCATCCAGATATTAAAAATTCTTTGTTTTTGGAAACTAAAACTTTAAAATAAAATATGCATCCATAAAACTCCACCATTTTGTGTGAAAAAGCCTTGAATTCTTAAGGCATATAGGCAATCAAGTAAAAAAAAATCATAAAGAAATTATATAGACTGATAGATGTCCTATGAGTTTCAAGGTGCAATTTAATGAGGTTCCATTGAACTCTGTATGTACGCAAGGTGACTGGGATGTCCCTGGAACTCTCTCTCTGTTATAACTATAAAATGTCTATGATGTGACTGTGATATAACACAAACAGGTGCAGTCTTTGATCATATGGTGGCAGAATGTGTAATAAGGGCACACTTTACTAATTTGATTGATGGTCTGCTATGTTGCTGGTTCCAAAAGCCAAAGGAAACAAAGTTCTTTCACGCTAGCCTAATAGTGTTTTATTGTTGCAATCATTTGAAATGGAGTGAAATATCTAATGATTATCATACACATCAGATGCACCTCATCCTCCCCTTCATGTGACTGTGACATTGTCTTTAAAGCTAGCGCTATAGCCAAAATTATATTTCTGAATTAGCACAAAACACATTTTAAGTACAGTTTAAAAGTTAGCTGCCAACATTCTGAACATATGCTCAAGTTCCCTGCTAATAAATATTTCCACAGATTTGGAATCTAATAGTAGGCTATTGCTATTTCATAGGTATAAAAATACACACCTTCTGAAAACTTGTGATAACAAAGTTAGACCCTGACAGATTAGAAGCTTTATTTACTCTAGTTTCATAAAATTTTCTTTTACACTTACATACTCAACCATTGCCCACTGTATTCCTTACTACAGACCTGACCTTTCACAAAAATTGGCTCCTCCCAGTCAGATAAGATGGGTGAAGCCTTGTGACAAGGTTTTTTCCAAATGTGCAACAGTTACCCAAAAGAACATTACGGCATCCTCTAAGAATATGGGTGCAGAAGAGGATACTAACTGGTTGAGTGAATTAAGATCTATACTCTTAACTCATCAAAGTAGAGTGAGTATTTAGTTTGATTTGATTTCGATTTCAGCTAGTTGCAACAATTACTGCTACTGATTTATTTTTAGACATAATGATGTCTAAAGGATTTTGCGGAAGTTGTTACAACTCCTTACTTCAGGTTTGTGGAATTAAAGCTCTTCTCAGAATAATGCTTCAATTTTATTTTTTTTATCCAAGATACAGTCAACAGATTTGAATAAGCATCTAGTATTTTAACTGAATTCTGTAGTACTAAATTCTGTAGCTGCTCAGTGTCCTTCACAATCTTTTCTTTTTCCAGGACTCTCTTTTGCATGTGACTGGAGAGAGGAGCAGAGAACATTCCATCTCCAATTTTGTGACCCTGCATTCAAACTTTGTATTTGTTCTCTCTATTCAGTTAAAACAGTTTGTTCCTAATGATATTTTCAGCCTCTAAACAATTCAACCTTCTCAAAGCTCCCCACCAGTTATTTCCAACTATTTCCAAGTGCCCACCAATGCAGTATGAAAATCACAACTAGTTACCCAGTTCCATGTGTGTATACATATATATGGAATAATGTTTTATGTTGACCAAGAAGTTATATTATTGTATTTTATCAGAAAATGAAATTATAACAAATTCTTTTCTTCCCAGAGAGTAATTTTTAATAATGGTCAGAGGAGCAGGAATTACGTATGAATTACAGACAGTGCTGGAGTTCCCATGAAAGATCTACTAGTAGTTTTGCATTAATGTTAAATGTAGGAGGTTATTACAGAAATGAAAGGCATTTAGGATTGCCACCATTTTTATCCTTTATTGTTTATTTCCCATTTTTCCTTAGTTTCCACTTAATGTCTCTGTACTGTAAATTTACTTTTTTCCCCAATTTGACCTCATACTTTTACCATACTGCCAGCTTGCTTTCTTCCAAGATTTCTTTTTTCACAAGAAATAGGCCCTTTCATAACCTTGCTAGAAGCAAAAGGGAGGTTGCGAAAGTCAGTGGACTCCTTTGATGAGACCTCCCTCTGCCCAGTCTCTGCCTGACTCAGTCCTTTCCAGTCTGCCAGGGACCCTTCCTTTCAATCCCCTCCCCAGGAACCTTTGTGCTACCCTGGAGAGGTAAATAGCTGCAACCACAACAACATGGAGGGAAATGGTAAGGGAAAATCTGCTGAAATCCGGTATAGCAGTTCTCTCTTACTGCTTAGAGGATCAAAAAACTTCTTCGTATCATGCTCAACTCTATCACATGCTTTCTGGACAGTCCTGACAATACTTGTTTGTATTCCAAGCTCCCATCACATTGCTGGGCTGCAGTTTATACTGCACTCCTGAGGCTGAAGGTGTAAGGAGGCAGTATTGCAGCCTTGTCTGCAGGAGGGTGGCTGTCACTGGAGGTTACCTTATGTCAAAATGGAAATAGAAAGAGAAACTTTTGCCTGTTCTTTACCATATTTTAGATCAAGTGAGGTCCTCTAAGAGCTGATGGAGATTATGACTTCCCTAATATCACCTGAGTATGCTCATGGGCAAAAGTACCAGAAGCTGAGTAGGGAAGACAGAGGAGGACAGCAAGGCAGAAGGGGTAATAAAGAGGCACTCAAGGTGACCAGGCAGCTAACACAGCCAGGCCTTGAGGAGATGGAGGGAAAGAGTCTGCTCCTGAAGAATGCAAAGGGACTGTACTCTTTGATCTGTCTGGAAATGACCACTGAAACAACTGGACGAGGAAGAGAGAACTCATCTACAAGGGCATAGTACAGTATACAGTGATTGATTTATAAACTGCTATTTCCATTTAGTCCTTTTTTTTCAGTTTTCTCTATTTTGGAAGAATTCACTGTGTTAATTTCTATTTAAATAAAACAAAGTTTATACATTCAAAACTATTTAGGGATGGTCTTGTTAAGCTGGTTAGTTCAGAGTCTCATCACATCTATCATTCATGGAGTGATTGGACAGACTGAGAGTTCTAAGAAGGTGAATGCAGAACCTACATTTCAGTCTATGTTTAAAAAACACAACAAAATATTTCATCCTTGGGATAAGGTTTGACAAGTCTCTGAATCGATCAGCTTAAAAAGGCCAACTTTAAATAGTTTTGAATCTGTAAGCTTTATATTTTAACCAAATGCAAATGATCAGTTTGCCATAGCGCTCTTTGATAGTTCTTCTGCGGTAATTTCCCCTCACAATTTGCTGAGCAGTCCAAGTTTCAAAGTTCTCAATAAGAAGTTAAACAATCCCTAGCTGACATTTAAATACCTGAAATACATTTTTTCCCACAGATCTGTTCACTTTTCATCTAGATGTAAACAACTATATGTGTTTCCAGTCCAGAGCTAAGAAAATACCAGTTTGTATTTATTTTAATCTTTTTCAGTATGAAATTCTCCTCAAAGAAGTGTTATTCCTCTAATGCCCAAGCATAGTACAGTCAATTAAACTAATTCATTTCAATATACATCACAAGCAGCACAGTAGTATTTTGGAAAATACTCAAAGGCAAAGACTTGGAGAGCTTGCACTTAGCTAAAGGTCTGCTTTTAAAACCTGAAACCCGCCTTGATTCACTGCTTTACAACAGTATGTGTGTTTGGTCTTGCCCAAAGACTTGTAGGGTATTCCTAGTTTTCATTAGTGAAGACTCTGTAGCTATTTAGCCATACATCACTGAATAAAAAAATGCTAATTTACATATAGTAAATCAAATGCTACATCTAGAAACTGAAGAGAGAGCTGACACCTATGGTCGCAAACATTCAATAATCCTTCAAGATTCTCCTCTTCAGGAAAACACAGATGACATCAAAACTTTTCATATTCTGATCTGCTCACCTACCTTTTCTGATGAGTTGGCTGCAGAAAAGTGTATAGATGGAAAGCTCAATGAGTGTAATTTATGTATCCTTGGACGTCAATCATTCCTGTTGAAAGGTGGGACTTTCAGGATCTCTGTGCATTAATTAAGAGCTTATCCCAGCAGAGTAATCATTCCACCTAAGGACTAAAGAAAAAGTTTTAATTAGAGTCTAGTAGACAGTATGTTATACACATATAAAAGCAGTTCTCTAGTAAAAAAAATGAATAGTAAGAGGAGATTATTAGAAACACTGAAAAGGGCACAAATTTCTTGTTTGTAATTAACTACAGAAGTATAGAAGTATTTTCACTGTGCATACAATGAGTCTGCCTGAAATAACTGACAAGTTCTGTAAGACTACGTAGACACCACTCAAATTTTATTTAGGTTGTATGAATGCTAAATTTATTATTTGATCCCTGTCAAATTATTGATGCTGAGCTGATGCTGATGGAGAGCTACTGCACAGCTGCAGTTCAGGCTGCATTTCTCTCCCATGGCCAGCTTTCTACTCCAAGCCATCTTCCAACCGAACAAAGCACAGGCCAAACAATGGAAGCTCAGCAAAAGGGAGGGAACCGTAAAGCATTATTTTCACTCACTGAGTGATACATGTACACGTGTATATGTGCAGAATATGTATGCAGTTGTTGACTGCCCTTAGACAAATCAAGGCTCAGGAGAGGTTAAAAACTAGCTGGGCTAACTGGTGTCAGCTGCCTGAGAGCACTTCACTCGGCGAATGACTTATTGGAGGACAATCAAATATTCTGCTTAGGACTCACTAGGGAAATAATGTATGAATAATTGATTATATCATTTATAAATTAAAGGAAGGAAAACAAATTTAAATAGACATGGAAAATAGACATGTCAGCTAATAATTCAAGCATGAAAAGGGGAAAATTTAAGAGAAAAAAAAAAGTTTATATTTGACAGAACAAGAAAAAGCTTGTTTGCCAATGGCTGAAATTAAGAATATAATGAACAGATAAATGAAAAAAAAAATAACTAGAATATTCTAGGAAGGTTTAGAGAAAAGAATAAGATGTCAAACTCCACTATGAAAATAGAAAAGAATAAATATTCATAAAAATCGAATTTTGGTATTCTGAGTATTATAGATATCTAAAGACTGTAGTTAACATATGCATTACATAATATAATAATAATTATAAAGGAGGTTAGTGCACAGAAAATAGAATGGGAAAACATGTCAGGAGGAGGGAAACATTTATTCCACATTCTAAAATAATAGAACAAATACTCTGACCTTCTCCAGTGCTACTGCACTTCAGAGTTTTTTAATAGTATTAATATTTGTGAATAACTGAGACATGGATATTTCTCTCAAATACCTGTTTGAAAATCACATGCTATAAATTTCCTGTCTAATCAATATACCTGGTGGGTAATGAAAACCATCAGTAAATATAACAAAATAAGCTGTAGATATTACTGGTGGATTGTCTAAAACGTTTTCTTCTAAATACCAATGTGTGATGAAACTAGTATAATGGTGAGGGAACAACCAGTCTTTTAAAGAAATTCGGAAAAATGTGGATGATAATCTATGTTAATTTCTTCATAAGTATTTCCAATCATTTTTGCCCAGCTGCCGTCTTATACATTTTTGCTTTTTTTTTTTTTTTGCTATACAATAGACACAGAAATACTCTATAAAATTTACCAATTGGAAATATTACAGTCTTTTCTAGGATTTCAAGGAGTAGATGAAATATTGAATCATCAAACAATGCCGAAACACAGTAATACATCCTCTATAACATGAGCACTGAAACTTGTGTTTAAAAGTTCAACTTTTATTCTGTGGATTGATACAGAGGCATTAGGGTACAAAATAGACTATACCCTATTGGTATGGATAGATGCATATTACTAAATCTGATATCTAGTTCACTGTAGACCTAAATTATTTTTCACCTGAAGATGGATTTCATAAAAGGACATGTTTAATATCTGCAAGCACCAGGGGTAAGTATTTTTAAATGGAAAGGGAAATGAATTTATACAGGGTTGGCACTTTTATTCTCTTCACTGAAGTGAAGTACTGAGTCCTGTTATCCGCTGTCTCCTGCTAGTCATATTTAGCACATTCCTTGTCAGCTGCTTCTCTTGATTAAGAGGATGGCAGAGATAATGGACACATTAAACTCCAGAGCAGACAGTGAATCTTTGTTCCTCTAAACAATGATATGAATTTTATAACAGTTTAATTTGCTGTTATTCACAAGGGACAATGTCACAAAGCGAATCAGAGGACTGCTGGTGAAGTACAAATTCCATGTTAGCAGCGTGGTGCCTTTTTAGCCCTTTCCTTCCTGTTTCTTAGTTTGTCTCTTCTGAACTTGCACTCCAGTATACTGCTTTGGAAACCAGCCATAAAAGAGGCTAACTCAGACAATAAAATCTGGATGATCTACTGAACTGTGACTGAGATTTGTGACCTGCCTTAAAGTGAATCAGATTCAACGACAAAAGTTCTTACAAGCTGCTCTCACCCAGAGCCTGGCAGACTGTCAACATGGTTGTACTAAATGTGCCACACAAAACTTGCTGAGAACCACATGATACCACATCTTATCTTGAAAAATATTTTTCAAGTTAGAAGAATTCACATGAAATTCACAGTATAAAAATGGCAATTGCAAAGTGCTTCTCAACACTGAAGAATATAATACGGCAATTATATTATATTGCAGAGACAATCAGAAAGGGGAGACTAAAATTGCTGGCACTTCAGGCAGTCTCCAGGTAAACTTTAAACCCTTTATTGAAGCTTGGAAGTTTTAAGTCTTGCTGGCCAACAGGAAAATAGAAAAGCATCTCCAGACATCAAGTGATTCCCAGAAGAGCTTCTATTTTTCCACTCATTAAAGAGGGATCATTGGCACCCAGGCTGCTAACTTAAGGCATGTTAGGGAGCGCTTGTTCTAATTTGCCGGTGCCCTAAAGGTTGATTTTCAGAGGTGCCTACCAATTAAATCCTAGTGTAATATTAGCATACATACATATTTAAAAGATTAGATAAAAATATATTGTAAGTTTCATAACAGGGAATGTTATGAGAAACAGGGATTACCTAGCTTTCATAACACTAGCTGAATGCTGATAAACAGCATTGTAGAGAGCTCCTGATCAGCACCATTCCTGTTCCCAAATGCAAAATTTTAACATAAAAATATTTTCTATAAAATAATATTTATTTTGAGTATGTTTATTATGATCTCTCATATAATTTTCTCTTTTGGGGAAGAAAAAAACAAAAGCCTGAGTTGCTGTATTTATGTTCATTTCATCCTGCTTTATGTTATTTCTTTGGTTTCTTCAATGTGAGACCAAAACAACAGTAAGATTTTCATTCACTTCCCAATATCCCTTCATTATTTCCTCTTGCTACAAAAACTGACAGATCACAGAAGCTTCTGAGTGTTTCCTATGAGAATTAGACTTAGGTGTGTGGACTTAATGGGAGCCCAAGAGCCCGTGACATAATATACTTGTTAATCATTCAGGAAAAGACTATGGGTTTGGCAACTGAGGACCTTGACAAAATGGTCTGTAGTTCATTGTTTGGAAACTGATGACACTTGAGAAACACTGTAAGAACTTAAAATTAAAGCCGAATATTATTATGTTCATGCAAGAGGTGGAGATAAGCCAGGAAGCGTAACTGCTAGCCTTTAATCTCCATTGACATTTGTAATCTTCAGCAGTCTCTGCTAAAAGGGTAGCACCATCAGAGAAAAGTTAACATAAGAAATACATATAAGTATATAAAAAGGCCCTGGAAAATATAAATGTATAGAGAAAGAAAAATATTTTAAAATTAAATTTGGTATCAGGAGAACAAATTGAACAATCTCTCCATGGCCAGAAATCTCTATGGAGTGAGCTCTCTTCCTGAAATCTATCATACAGCACTGCAGTCACTTTGAAAATGATTCCTTTGGAGTCAGCAACACCCAAACTGTGGATGGAAGGTATTAATCAGAACAGATAAATGAGATGTTTTCTAGTGTCAAGACAACAACCGTTGCTGACTCTAACGAATAAGAGTCTGTTTTAAATTAGGATGCACCTGTATGTGATAACTTTGGTTTCAGCAATTGCCTGTCTCAGTCTATCCTTTCCATTTGCCAATTTTTCCTTACCTTTCCTAATCTCAATCTCTGTTTATGTGTTATTTCATATGAGTACTGCAAACGCATGATTAAAAAATGAAAAAAATACAAATTTTGATATATGACTGAGAAAAATTTAGTCTATTTTTGAGAGTTTATTTAGTGAATAAGCTGTGATTCACAATTTATTTGGAGAGAATTAGAAGAACTATCATTGAGAAACGTCTGACTTCAGCTGAATTGACAGGCTTGTGTTAAGATCAAAAAGTATTAAAATGTTAACAAATACCATGTAGAAAAGATTTAGAGAGAGACAGTGCAAGAGAGATTGAAAATGCAACAGGTTTGTGTAGAAAGACTTGATATTATGTCTGAAACAACTGGACTTGACTAAACTTGAGAAAGTGTCCTTTAGCAGCGGGCCATGTTCGGGCTTATGAACAGAATAGGTGGGCTGAGGAATAGCTGAGCTGAAAACGGTGCCTTCTCATCACGTCGCCACTTTCCACTGACCCGCATGAGAGCCTCTTATGCCCCTGGGCCTTTTCTGTAGTTGTGGTATATTTTTGCAGAGAATGGATAACACATCTGTTTATATGGAGCTACTCATTTAAATGCTAAACTTTTATCGTAACCCCCTAGAAAAGAGTATGTCATTGACACATGAAAATCTAATGCTGGGCTTGCAAGGTTTACACTATCCAAAAAGGAAGTAGGGTGAGAGCAGCAGAACAAGAGAAGCATGTTCTGTCTGACAAACACTTGCAAAGGATGCACAAGGGATGCAAAAGGGACCACTTGGTATGCAACTGGGGACACAATTTGAGAGCAGGGAAGTGATGTGACAAACTGATACAGTCAAAAGTGAGGAGAACTCCTTCATTCAAGCCCGTGGAAGTGTCAGTAAGGTCTGTGGCTTGAAAGATATGCCTGCAAGACAGACGGGGAGAAATCACAGGTGCTGCTTGCCCCTGAACTGTCATAACAATAAATAAGGTTATCTGTCATGATCAAGCCATCTGCAGAAGTGCTTTATACTGTCCTGCATAGATGCTACACATTTATCTAAGGTTACAAAAACTGCGTAAGAGGACATATTGATTTGTAAGGAAATATTTTCTGGTCCTATAAGTAAAGGCAGTATCAAAGTGACCATGCACATAGAAATTGTAGCAAGAACATCAAGGATGTGTTGGTATCATGGTACTATTGATTTATAAGTGATTATACAACAGCAACAAAAAGATAGTTAAAGAAATGCTGTATCTAACAGTTGTGGCAGAGGCTTTGGCAAAGTACTGAAAGTAGTGAACCAGCTGCCACTGCTTGGATATTTTACTCCTTTTTACAGCAATTTTCTTAAAGCAGACATTAGTTACATACTCATAAATGAGCAAGTCATATTTTTAAAAATAATAAGCTACTCCACAGAAATGCACAAAACATGCTCTGTCCATCCTCTCCTATAACTTCTGACCACAGTGTAGAATCAAGCTTTATGATTAAAGGCAGGGATGTGAATGTAACTGACCACAGGACCATCTAGGTCTAAGCTAAAACAGAAAAAGAAAAGCCACATTTAGCCTTGCCTCTGCTGTGGAATGAATATATATATATATATTTGAAAGGAGACTTTTTCAGAAACATGAATAATCACTAAATCTATTTTTCTACTGCTATCTCTTTGAACCATCTTCAGTCTAGTTCACCCTTGGCATGCTCACTAATGTCATAATGCAAAAATAAACTACATATATAATTTCTACTCTGGAAGCAGACAGGTGGATCAAGATGTATGATGTCTTACACTGACAGTCTGCAGTGTGTGCAAGAGAAACCAGTACTGGAATTAATTCCAGTTCCTTTTATTTTTCTTTATGACCTCTTTGCTGACAGTCTCAAAACCCTCATAACTTTCCAAACACAGAATATGAACAGACAAGACATACTTTGCTGTTATGAGAAAGGTATGCCTGTGGTCTATTTTCCATATTAACTCAACTTCACTGCAAAAACTTCTCGGGCAGCATTTTTATCTATAATCACAAGGTTGCTGCATCCTGAGCTATAAACTCAGGAAAGCAGCTTTTTCTATGTCTATCTCTTCTCTCCAAATAAAACCTAGCATACTGAACACGTTTTTCTCTAAGAGCTTCCCTTTCTGAGATGCAACATGTGGAGCTTAATAACCTATCATTGGACATGCTTAGCCCGGTCGTTTTTGTTCTGCTCTGCATACTAAAGGTAACTCTGGTGCTGACCTTCCGTGGATCTCACAAAGCAGAGAGCACCTTACTAGAGATTATTTCCTAATGAGGGGGCTTGAGCTTAATGAGCCTTCACTACAAATGCAACATCTTCATAGATAAATCCCACCATAGAGTTAAGGATGCCCTTTAACTGAGCAATGCCATTAAACTGAAACAAGCTGCACCAGGTTAAGTTGTACTTGTTTCCTAGCTCCTCTATAACCAAGGAGAAGGTTCAGCAAGGCCGCTGCAGCTTTTCTGCACTCTTACTTAGTGTCCTTGAAACCTTTACCTGCTTGTTGGAAGATTCCCTTAACAACAGTAAACCAGGAATGAGTGACTAACCCCATTTGGGTTGTCTCTCTCAACATGCTCCTAGGAGATTTTCCCCAGGTTGCTTACTGTAATTCATGGATCCAGTTTTATCTCCCTCCTTGAGCAAATATGACCATCTGCCTCTCTGAGCCCCATCCTTGTCTTATGTATTCCCTTCCGGAATTCAAGAAGCCACAGGTCTGGGCAGTGAGATGACTGAAGGTAGAGGCAAAAACATGTGATAAAAAGCAGAGCAAAAAAGCAATACTATAGATACCACAGTCCTGAGGTTGTATCAGAGTCTAACAATTAAGAATTGTGGAGCTATTTTAGTGTTAATGTATAACTGTAATGGGTCCTACACAATCAGGTTTATCTGGGAGAAATGAATCTGGTTCTTGGCTACAGCACCTAGGAGAATTAAAAAAACAAAAACACAAACAAGCTCTTACTAACTCCTGTGGATTTTTCAATAACCTAATATATCACTAAGAAGGAATAGCTCATTATAAGATCTGTCTCACAGTTTGCAGAGTGAGAACTATAATATCAAGCCCATGTGACAGGAAAAAAAAAAGATTAATGGCAATGAATTCATTTTCAAATCTGGAAAAAAATATGTTTTGCTACTCTTTGATGCAATCAATTTAGGAATTGTGCTTTGTGCTTATATCTACCATTTGTGCCTGAGTGGTAAAGCTGAGAGAAAATTCTGTATTTTCATAATGAGGTGAGTTGTATCTGGTATTTTTACAGCCAGCTGTTGTAATTGGTTTAGCAAATGCTGATAAAATACACCTTGACTTTTTTTTAAAAAAACATACATTAATTGACATACTTTGTCAATTTGCTACTTTCCCCTACTCATGCACATTAATGCCTCCAAGCTTGATGACAGTATTTAATCGCCTGCTCTGATGCAAACAAGTAACAAATTTAGCTTTTTTACAATTACTTCAATAGGCAGAATTATACTTTCTTTTACTTATAGTTTGTTTACTTATAGTTAATAAGCTTATTAACTTACTTATGTTTACTTATAGTTAATAAACACACTGACAGCCCAAGGTCAAAGTGGAACTTGTTTATACTACGTGTGTGTACCATCAGTACCATCCAACACTGAAGGGTTGGAAAAGCAGACAAAATTATCATCAATCCAGCCTTGCAAAAGTCTTTAAGCTAAATGCAGCAATTATTTTTTAGAGTTGAATGTCAGTTGCTGCCAATCAAGTACCACTCTTGGTTCAGAGGCTACTCCAGCGTTATGAGTCAAGATTAAGGATCATATGACTACAATCTCTGTTGCAAATTAGTCATGTGGTCAGAAAATAGCTTCTAAAATAGGTTCTAAAGTTTCTCTCCCATATTTCTTTTCTGTGTCTAGATAATGTGGTAAAACATCTGGGTCATAGTAAAGATTTTTAAAATTGATCTGATAGATGATAGTAAAATTATTTTTTTAGTCAAACAATGACCAGAGTATGCCAGAGTATCTGTTCCTTCTAATCACTGGAATCAAATTTGTCAGCTGTTTCCTCAGGGAATTAAGCAAAAAGAGTCTAAAAAGCTTTCCAGTTTGACCATAAATAAATAAAACATTATGGAGATTTTATACACGAGAAGAGTAAAATTAAATAAAATAAAAGCAACAAAAACAAAATACATGAAATATACAACACTGTATTTGTATCGTTAAAAGTATAAAGGGATAATGAAAAAAGAAAATATATTTTTCTTACCCTTCACCCTATGGCTCACCGCAGTCACGATAAAATTCTTTGGTGTTCATGACATGGTGTTTCTGCTTACCTTGCACAGCTAATGAGTGATTAAACTTCCTGTTGCTAATACTAATAGGAAGGCTTGAATTCTACTTACAAATATCTACACACACATTTGTTACTACAGTTTCTCTTATTCAGTCACTACCTAAGTCAACAGAATGATATTCATCAAGACAGCTTGTATTTACCACACTTCATACACTTAAATCGTATGTCACCCAATTAAGTAAAGTCCAAGAAAATTCTTGATTGATTCTGAAGTCAACCATATGGTTAGCTAGCAAGTCGGAAAAAAAGTAAATTCAGTCACTTTAATTACTATTAAATACATTTGTTTTAGTGCTTTTTGCAATTTTCAGTTGCCTTAAAATGGTAATACTAATTTACTGGCCACTCTTCGTTGTCTGTCCAAGGTGAATGTTGAAAAAGTGCACAAATCCACATATAGTTTGGAGAGATTCCTTTCTGACAGCTAAAGAGAAATGACTGGGATGTTGTCATCTTCTATCTTTCATGGAAGCTCTAGGAAGTGAAATCTAGATTCCCAAGGAATCCATTCCCAAGCCATTTCTTCCTTACTGCCCATTTCCACAGGAAGGAGTATAAGCACAAAAATAAAATAAACCTAAAAAGTATTGCAACTCACTCCTCTACTTTGTAAGAAAAAGAAAGCTTGAAGCAAACGGAAATTAAATTCAAAGACTATTAAAGCTCTAAACATCTATTCTAGCGGAGCTGAGAAATGAGATAAAACCAGCTCCTCTGCCTCACTGCACAAGGAACGAGCTTTGGGCGTGAACGAGGGTCACCTAGTGGAGGAGGCTGTTACCAATATGGGATCCTATTCATATTTCTGGCAGATTTTCCAAAATGTGTGATTAGCAAGCAGATGTTCTCAAAAGGGCTTTTTAAATTTAATTAAAATAGTGCTCTGCACAACTGGATTCTGGATCTTTCTGTTTTCAACTTTCTAAGGAACACTGCACATCTCCTAAGTTGCACTTTTCATAGCTAAGATCAAATGGCAACAGAGGACACTTGACATGTCATAATGTATTTGAAGAAGTGACGAAAGTTCACAACCTCAAACGCTAACAGGACTGAACAGGAAGTTGTGTCACAGACATAGAAAGAGCTATAGGATGTTGAATTTCCTCCTAAGCAAGTGCCAGCAACTTAAACTGGGTACCCCAGACTACTGGATGTTTTCTACTTTAGGCTCTATGCCTAAGCTGTCTATCCACAGCAAGGATTTCAAGCTCAGTTTTGCAATAATTAACTTCCTGGATTTCTGTCTTGTGCTGTAATTTTAACCCCAAGCTAGTTGCTTAAAATTCACCTATGAGTATTCTTACTGGTGTGCTGGGTAAAACCTTCTTGCTAGCTTGCATTTGAGTAGATAAACTTTTAACATGGAACTAGACCAGGACAGTATATAAACCCGCCGAAGCATAAAATAGGTATTGAAATGTCAAGACCTTGTGGAGGCAATATCATTCCACCAGGCTCCAAGTAGAAGCATATATACGCAGCTATATGGACACAAATTAAGGTACCAAGAAGACTTTACTCATAAAGCCTTGTGGAACTCAGGAATTTTCAAGCACAGTAGTTTCTCGGGTAAGTTTAAAGATCTATGTTATAATTCCTTGTGAAACCAACTCTGTTCCCTGGTTCTTTCTCTCAGTTCCATCCCTCTGTTCCAGTTCCTATGAAAAACAGGGATAATCACCTCCTACCCCATAGGTAGGTTTTGAAATAAAATTAAAAGAACTGTAATTTGAGAGACTCATACAACAGTGGTGAGTACCACATAAAAGCTTGGCAGAAATCAACTATTCTGAATGCAGACTTGGAAGTGTGTGCAGTAAAAATGCCTTGGGCTACTCTTTATACTAGATGGTCAAAAGTATTAAAAAGCTATACCAGCCTCCTCCTATAGACTGAATGAGGAAGGATTTATGAAAAATAGTAAGCAATAATGTAGCTAAAGACTGAAGCATACAATATGTAGGAAGAATCTGATTAAAATTTACATGGGCAAACAATTCTAATATTGCTAACTCCTAAGCATTTGATTTTAGAACTTTAATATTCTTTTATTGGATATTTTTACCTGATTTTTTTTTTTTTTATAAAAAACCAGGGCTTAACTAGGTGTTCTGTTTTACAGAAGCACTACAGGAAAGGGTACACAGGATAAACAACTTTGCAAAGAACTTAAGGTATCTTTAACATCATGAGTAATCATATCTTTTCATGGGTCTTCTCACTAGCATATCTTAAGTTTATGTGTATATTTAAACAGTCTAATAAATAACTAAAGCCTGAAGAGAGCTGTTCCCTAGTGGACCGTTTTTTCTAGTGCCACTCCTCCTGAGGAAAAGCGAGAGATGCAAGTAGAAGAAATAAATAAAAAGAGAAATTATTCATGTTTTGCTATATACTTAAACAAGCAAAGAAAACTGTTGGATCAAAATGATAGAACTTATAAATAATCAGTATTTTGAAAGGACCTTTTAGAAAGTAAGCACTGGAACACAGGATGACAAGCAAATAGATATGCCTTAAAAATAATTTTATTCAGTTTCCAAAGAATAAGTAATACTTACTACACCTTACACTTGCTTACTACATCAGGGGTTTGATCTAAGCATGAGGACTTGTATATTCCAAACAAAGCCAAGAACAACTATTATGAAAGATCTGCAAATACTTTGTGCAATACTGTCCACGCTTCACAACTACATGAATCAAAGATGTAGAGCAACTGCCAGTTTCATTTTTGGCCCTGAATTCCCTTGATTTTGGGGATGTAAATTTGGAGAGACGCTCTCCATTTGTGTATGAAATTAGGCTATACAAAGAAATGTTTTATTGCTACTTATTCACCTTCTTAAAAAATAATGACTTGTATTTTATAGATAATAATGAAAAAGAGGGACAGAATGCAAATGACATATGGAAACTTAGCAATTGGCTAAAACATTAATAACATTCCTGCTTGCTCTGAATAATTTGAATTGAGGCTTTGTGCCTTTTTTTTTCTTCTTTTTTTTAACTCAAAAAAAGCAGTCATGTTAGGCAAAGCATCATTTTTTTTTTTTTTTTCAAAAATGTTTCTCTTGATTTACCTGACCTTTGGGCTTAATATAAGACTTAATAACACTTAGTCCTTCCTTTCTGAGACTCCAACTCAGACATTCCTTGCCTTTCTTGTATCTGTTTGTACAAAATTTCCTTTTATCTCCTTTTACCTCGGAATCACAACTCATTTTTAACTGCTTTCATTCATTCTGGATTCAACTCTGTTGAATATATTCCTGTAGGTTCTAGTTCTGCAATTAAAACCACACAAGAAGGAGAAAGTTTTTTAAAATAATTTATATCTTTAAGAACTGGAACTTCTGCTATACCAGTGAAAAACATACAGACTAATTTTGTATTGGCTATTTTAATTGCTGAAATAAAATCAGAAGGCCACTTGTTGCCATTTGGTTATGGACAATCAGGCATATTAGGCTTGACTTTCGATAATGTGCAATTTGCAAATGAATGAGAATTTAATTTATCAAAATTTATCAAAATGCCATTTTGATAGCTATTGCAATATACTATACTATTAAGTACATTAAGATGTTTTGAAAGAATGACTACTTTCATCTTGTCTAGCAAATTTTAAGCTTTCTTTTTAACTGCTATCCATAGTGATAGAGCCTGTCCTACAATGGTAGCTAAGGTGATATTATTCTTGTCTTTTTTAATTATTAGAGGTCTTTTAAGTTGTACTGAGAAGGGCTACAAGGATATTCAGTGCAGAACGTTACAAGACAGAAAGGTAGAGAATCAAAGACTTGCCTGCAGGCACCAAGGCCCCTTGTTACAGCAGTTCTTTTTTCTTGCACAATTAGAATACTTGTTTGAGCCTGATAAGATTTCGGTGCACATGGCATTTAGTCCTCCTTCGTATTTATATCCTGTGACAGAAATTCATATAGAATGCATGGGGCTAGTTTACCCATATTCTAGTATGTGTATGTTGGTTGATGTCTCTTGTGATAAAGTGTTATGCATTAATATTCTTTCCTTTTTATGTGGTTATAATTATACCAATAAGAGGGGACATTGCTAAGTCCTTTAGACACAGTAAACATCTTATTTTCTCTGAGTATCTTCTGAGAAAAAAAAAAAAAAAAAGAGAGGAATGAAACAGTAATGCTTAAAGAAAATGGTGAATATAGTCAGATGAAGTATAAGGTCTTAGTGCTTTATAGAAGGCCAGTTTCAACAAATTATAAAATAGAAAACCAGAAAATTTTGTCCTTCATAAAGTAGTTTCCAGTTATCTGAAAACACATGTTCTAGTAATGTATTGTAAGAAAAGAATACAATAGGCAGAAAAGGCCTTGGTAGCAGACCTCTGTTAAGTTCAAAAGAATTTTATCAAGGTAAAGGAGGAGGGAAACAAAAACAGCAGTTCATTGCTAGTATGTCGTGCCATTATCTGTGGCAGGTCTTTAATTGTTGTAGACAAGGTGACAGAAACTCTATTATCATTTGTCTGTAATATTTATATACCAGAGTCATTAGGGCTCTTGAGCTTAATAAAAAATAATCTCATTAATGAATTCTCAATTTTCAGGCAGAAACCATATCCTAAAGCAATATTTTGACCTAAGTCTGTGATGCATAAGGGAATTAAAACTAGCTGAAAGAATTACTGGGAAACTCCTTCAGGAGAGGAAACACTAGGGTAATGGAGAACAATCTATGATGAATTTACCTGGTTTTTGCTTCTCTATGTGCAGAAGTTGTAATAGTAAGAGGAGGAATTTTTTCTCCTTTGGAGAAGTGTAGTTCAAAAAGCAATTACAAGTGGAAAAAGTTAAAGAAGTAACTTGGCATTGTTACATTCTGGTAGGTGTTCAAAATTCTCTTTCCAGAATTAGGTAATATTCTAAAAGCTGAGGAGACAGAGGTAATAATTTTGTGCAGATGGGCCTACAAGTTTTAGAAGTGTGTGGTTGAAACAATACGTAAAGACAAGAGTGTGTCTAGTAAATTAAGAATTCTACAGTCCTTTTGGGGCAACGATTCTGCACAGCTTCGGGGGAAAAACAAACTCCTGGAATACAGGTTCCACTCTGGAACAAGACAGGAGTTTGAGCACAAGCGAACTGAAAAATCTGAGGAAAAGTCTGAAGGAAATACAAACTAAGCAGTGGTCACCCCTGCAGGTTTCAGAGAAAGACTGGCATCTGTGTAGCCTAAGGACAGAAGTTTGTCTGCTTGCAGACATCTAATTGTCGTCACCTTCAGAAAGGCTCTCAAAGCAGGATGAACGTCCCAAAAGCTCCTGAGCTGGCTCTCCACATATTCTTAAAAGGAAGGCAATGACTCTTAGAGATCCAGCACAAACTGTTATCACATATCGCTGAAATAATAAAAGCCACTTCATAATCTAGAGTTTGCCGAGATAAAAAATAGTATTTTGCTATAATATATTTGCATATTTACTTACTCCTTAGGTCATTCTTATGATCTCCTAATATCTAGCTATCTAACAAAATAATTATAAGAATGCTGGTGCTAGCATAAATTCCTATTTATTTAGAACTCAGCAGGCAAACTCTGCATTTAAATTTACACATCCCTGAACATAAAATGTGTGTTGAGGGATCAGAATCAAATCAAAATTCTAAGTCGCAATATCAGAACAGGCTAAACAAGTTGAGTCTGTTTATCCACCAAAGTTGGGAAGAATGTGGGTTAATAATCCAAAACTGAAAGAAACATTATAGAAAACAGATTTTGTTTTGGAGAAAAGAAAGTTTTACATAATATTGTATTGTTTTCTAATGGAAAGTTACTTACTGTATAATTTTGATGTCTATACAGAGTGGCTTCATACTTTTGAAGTTTTCTTTTTAATAAGTTTAAATGAATAATATACTTTGTCATTACAGTATGATGAAAACTCTCTAAATCATAACAGTCCATAGAGAAATTTGAAAAAAAAAAATGGGTATGCATTTCTGCTTTATATACAATATAACTAATTATTGTACTTGGTACAGTAGTACACCTTTTCTAATTTCATCGTTGAAGCGAGATGTCGGATAAATAAGGGCTATCCAACGAATTGTGTGGATACATTATTTACATTTACAAGCTGTTGATGACCTTAAAACTCATAGGAGAAGCCAGACCGCAAATGAGCTTGTAAAGGACATCAATGCATAGTGAAAAGAAATAAGGTAACCAGGTACAGACTCACTGGATATTTGTTTACTATACAGTAGAGATTTTAATAATACTAATGCACATTTCCACAGACATAGAAGAATTATTTACATTTGAGCATACTATTTTTACACAGTTCTATGTCTTTTAGTTTTCTTTTCTTTTTTTGATCAAATTTGCCCTTCACAGTCTTTGAATGTGCTTTTGTCATAGAAGCAATTTTCACCTTTTACTGGCTTCTTCTAAAATGACCACTTCTCTGAAAATAACACATATGTTGATTTTTTTCAAGTAATTAAACATGCCCTTAACATGAAATGTATCCCCATGTGATTGTGGTGAAATGATTCATATTTTGAGAGATAAGCAAACGCATGAAGGTCTTCAGTGTGTGACTATAATTTACAGAGCACTTGCCATTCATGCTTCTAACACTTATCAATCCAAATAAATGAAAGGTTGCAGTGTTTCCTTAGCCCCAGGGACAGCTGCAATAACACAGTTGATACAAAACTATGGGCTGTCAGTTTACTTCACCTTTTAAAGGAAGACTATTTCCAACTATCTTAAAATTCAATATGGAAAATGCAAAAACAAAACAAAACAAACAAACAAAAAAACCACTCTTCAAAAAAACCTGCAATTTCTTCATTGTCCTTAGGGACATATTCTCTTTGCTAGGTATTACTTTAAAATTTTGATGCTTAACTGACAACTTATTAAGATCTTTGATTGCAGCATGTCATATGAATAGAAACAGAATATTGCACATACATTTCTCCTTTAAAAAGTAGTTATTAAAATTTAATAGGAGAAAAGTTAATTTAACAGTTATTATTTAATAGCAAAAAAGTAGTTTTGGCCTTTAAATTGCTAAAGCAAAAAACATGAGAACATATTAATCTTGAAATATAATTTTCTGACTACAATTCTTATCAATATTGTGGTCATTGCTCCCTCCTCTGGGCTATGTTTTCATAATTTACCACTTGGAGGAAAGCAAACTGATTTTTTTACTCAAAACGTGTTCAGTCACAGAAGGCTAGATAGAATCTGGATTGGCTTCTTCTCTGCCTTTCCTCAAACCTAACCAACAAAGATTTTGTCCACGGACTTGTCTTGCAGGTCCTCCAACATTCACTGCAACTTGCTTTTAAAGGAATACCAAGAAGTCTTTCATGAAGATGAGTTTTGATTTGACCCTCTTTCTTACAAATCTGAATTAAATAATTTTTAGTCTTTGTCTTAAAAACAAACAAAAAACACATTTACCAATTGTCAGCATAAGTATAAGAAATGAGATGATAACATCAGGGTATCTATTGGCTCCTTATCTTTTTCAGGACCACAAGCTCACAATAATTAGAACAGTACAGTCAGTAAAATCAAACCTAGGTTGATTTTCAAAACTAGATTTCAAATCAAAGAGTTCCTGAGTAGCAGCTTTGGCAGTACTATAAGTACATTCAACACTTCATTTTATGAAAGTGTCAAGTGTCAATCTCTATTGAAGATTTTTCTTCTGGTATTATGTATTTTCAGAAGATTTACCTCATTAGAACAGAGGGATAACCAAAATGCAAACAAGTACAGAAGGTCCTACAGAAGGACCTGAACCACCCAGAATGACAGGTTAAAAAAAAAAAAAGAGTTATTTAATAAATCCTGAAAATATGAATAAAGCTTCTAAGTATCTTTATTTAAATACTCACCTGGAAATACTGTATAAATCACCTATTCTGAAAACACAAGTTGGTTCTATGCACCTCAGCTATCCTGTAAAGCATTAAAACTATGTCATGTATTTTCTGTTTGAGCACACACTTAACACTTTGGCATCATCTAAAAACACCCATGCATAATCTCTTCTCACACATATTTTCTATTTACCCCAAATCTTACATTTCTCAGTCTTTTAAAGACACTCCTTTTTCACTCTCTCATATAAAAATCACCTTTGGGGTGAAGAATCCAGGCAAAAATCTATATATTCTAGAAATACTCACCTGAAGTGTCACTCATATTACATAGGCAGGCTCATAATATTTTTTCATACTACCCACTCTTATACTCTCACCTAAAATTTCATCTGTATCATTACCAGCTTTAACTGGCACTTAAAGATTACCTACAATACACCCTTAAACTTTACTTCACTACAATGACATCAAAACACAAGATGACACACCCAGCATTAGCTCAAGAATGTGAAGAATGAAAGAAAATTTTATTACTATATCTTTGAAAGTATTACAAAAAATAATTACAGTAATTCTTGATAATATTACACATTATATCAGTATGGTCATTCCAAGAAGGATTGATGGACCATTTATCATGTGCCCTGCTTCCCATAGTGGTTTCCCAGGGAAGAGCGCACGAACAGGGCAAGCACACAGCAACACTGTTCTATAATACAATCTATTGAAGTCTGAGAGCATATCTCAGGGACTTCACAGTCAAAAGTGACCATAGAAAACTGCTGAATATCTTCAAAATATAATATATTAAAAACAAAAATCCAAACTCTCCAAACATATACTACAAACTACTTCAGAGTGCACTTTTAGTCTTCAGATAGTACTACCTTTCTTATTAAGATGGAGAAACATTGGCAGTGAATATTCTGATTGCAGGGGTTACTAAAGTTGGAATTAATTATGGCAACAGTATCTCATTTGGCTAGAGAGACGAATGCTTCCACAAGAGAAATGACTGACAGAAGACTTTTCTGGTTGGAAAAGAGACAACTGAGTGGGGATGGACAGTTTTTGATAAAAATAAACTCCAAGGCACCAAACAAAACTAGTGGGCTTCATGTTCAACAGTAAAGATGAATATGGAGATGAGGGTTGCTAAATACAAAGACGACATCTCTAACTCAGGAAGTCTGGAAATACTTAAATTTTGTCATGACGCAATGCTAGAAAAAGGATAGAGTTTCTAGAAAATAAGGCACTTAAGGAATGTTAGCAAAAATCACTTCAACTGTAAAGATACCATCATTATACTTACGAAGACCAGACTGCATGAATCATATTCTGCAAAGTTGTAGAGAGCTTTGCTTATGCTTACTCATGTCAAGCTTTATTTTTGCATTATGGCTCTATGATTTTAGGTTTGTGCAATCCCATTAATTGCTGATTCTAACTGCTCAGGTTAGACTGGAGTCAGGGGTGGTAGGTACCCAAAAAGAGTATGGTATGGGTTTTTCCAGTGCAAATGACTGTATATACATACTGATTCTATGTTTAAATAAAGACTTTTCACATTCACTCATTATATAAGTTCTCCATGGATATGAAGTATGAGTATCCAACTCAATACATGCTCTTCAAGTTTAGTCTATAGGTTTTTGCATTTGCTATACTTTTGCATTATCTGAATTATTCCATAATATCATTGACTTCAACAATCAAGAATTGACTAAGCTTACATTGCAACATGTACATAAGCAAAAGGAGCCCAAGAGTAATTATAGCACTTTTATGTTTTATCTCAAATGAAATGCAGGTACTCTCAGTCACCTCTGAAAACAGCTTCTTGAAAATGTACTTCTGCTGTAAGTTCTTCGTTGTTTTATACTTTACCATTATGCTTGTGTCCTGAATTTTACTCTGGACAATACAACAAATGTATAAAAATTTCCATGGAATTACACTGGTATGATTCTAAAACTCAGTTCATGTTTCAGACAAGTTTAAAAGGTGCAGATGGAAATCAAGATAAATCTGTTTTAGAAATTTCACAGGGGAAAGAAGAGCTGCTCAAACCCATTCTGAGATAAAGGAAAATGGGCAAATTCTTTGTGAACTATGTTCTTTATGAAATATTTATTCAATATCAGCATAAACAAACTTACACAAGAATGCATTTCCTACCCCACATGCAAGCGTGTCAGTGCACTCTGTTGAGACCTATGGCAACGCTGCAGCAGCTTAACACTATGAAAACTGATTTATTTGAGGATCAATTTATATAGAAACTAACCTTGCTATACAGGTAAAAGTACTTGCCCTTGGCTATTACTTAGCCCGACCACAGGGCTTTCTAGAAACAGCTAAAGCATTATAAGTGTCAGCTCATGGCTAAATCAATGTTTATGCATGATGTACCTTTGAATAGCAAACACTTGCTGCCTGCAAGCTAAACAATGTTTTTATCTGTTTGCCTATTTCTGGTCCTTCAACCACAGCATAGGGTGTTGCAAATCGCATTTAGTAACAATTATCTGCTGGAATTTCATGAAGAGAAAAGTAGCATGATTAATGAGAAGTGACACACAGAGATTACTTTGCTATGCTGGTCTCCTTGGTGAGCGGGTGACTCTGCTGAACTGAAGCCCGACCTTTGCTACTTTTATCGAGGTCACCGTGAATGCTAAATGCTTGAAAGATTAGCTACTACAAATGTTCCCTATTACTTAATGATGCTGCCACTAATGAACTGCAGGTAGCCAATTAAATATAATGATACAGTTCTCACCTCTGAAACAAAGGTTGAATAAAAAACAGAAGCTGACATGCATCCTGTAAAGGCGTTCAAATCACAACCTCAAGACTCTCACCACTGTGTAATTTTCCTGTGCACACGTAACCAGGGTTTAAACTAGGATAAAGAGAATTGTCCAGCTTTGAGGGAGAGGGTACCCAGTTCACCAGGGAACTGTTGCTCAGGAGCTGCAATGGTCACAGCTCCTCCTCTTCCCTGGTCACTGGGTGGCTCAACCTCCTGCACTTCATTGTAAAGGCAGGTGACATTTTTATAAGTCCTGAATTTCTTAAAATAATTCTGCTCTCACAGGACTGGCATTGGACTGATGAAGCAAAACAGTGTAAACGTGAACTAAAACTCATGGTAAACACTTGTACAACAAAACTACTAGCAGAGTTAAATACACAGCTCATTAGCTGCTCGTTGGTGTAGATCAAAGTGATAGAACAAAACTGAGAAGTTTGAAATCACGCCTTGAAGTTACAGATGATTAAAAAACCCAGTAACACTAAGGCACAAGGACAAATAAAAGAAGCAGTTTCAGGATTATTTGTTCATAGTTGTTTTCACATCTGTTTATATATTTTTTTCCTGGTGGGAACTAATAATAGTATTTGCTTATTTCAACAGCAAAGATTTCAGTGTTTTCACTGAGATTATCACCCTTTTTGCAAACTGAAAAAAAATTTCTTACCACCAACCTTTCTTAGATGTAAAGCTGTCAAGAATTAACACTGTAATAGAATGCAAAGTATGTGAATGGCTATTTCCAACAGAACACTGTTCACAATATAACTGCATATATATCTATGCGTTTGTGCTTCTAGAATCCATTTAAATACATGTAGCACACTGATTTCAGTGAAGTTTTTTACCTCGTGCCGCACATTCAGGACAAAAGAGCACGTCCAAAAAAAAACTCAAAAATAATATGGCAGAAAGCCACATTCCTTATTTATGCTGTACCCTCATGATTTTTTCTGTCTTTTGCAAAGGCTACTAACTCCGCTGCTGTGTATAATGCCTCCCCAACTTCCTAGGAAGTGAGTGTGAAGTGGTACAGTTCCCTAGCCAGTAACCTATACAGCAGCATTAATTAAGTAGCAAATGTGAAAGGCAAAGATGTGAATCTGTGACCTAGCCCCGATCCCCGCCGTACAGATATGAATAATTTGTTTCTATTGATCTGCAGGGTAAGAGACAGATCCAGCTTCAGAAGAAAAACAAGCAAATTGTATTTATCTCACAATGTTATTTGGTAAGAACCTGCTCCATTCTGCTTTCAGAATAGTGCATAGGGTGGCCTGTCGGCAGGGGGACTGCTCTGTAAAAGTTCATAAGTACCACTATCTTTCACACTAGGGAACAGTTTCAGACTCAGAATACGCTACTTAGCTCTGCACCCACAACCCTCAAAAGGTCAGCCCAGCTAATCACTCACTATGCATGCAGTTATAATCATGGAACATTAGCAAGTACACAGAAGTTCATATTCCATTAGCAATATTATCTCTACTATGTAATATTTGCTGTTCATATGGCAGATAAATCAAGACAACATTACCCAGTGTTAAATGGAGCAAGAAAGCAAACAGAATTAGAAACACTACATACAAGAGAGCTACATTTTTCTTTGGTGAGACTTCAAAACTAGCTTTTCAAGTAACATTATAATTTGTGTAAAAGTTTTTTCTATATCTTTTCTCTTTTTTAAAATCTAAGCACTTACATTAATGTAAATGAGAATACATATTTATTATCATGTGAAAAGCAAAATATTTATATGAGTCTTTACACAAGAAAGGTTAAAAAGCAGAATAGAAAATGTGAATGTTTATAAAATATCTTTTATATTTTACTGCCCCAAATGCAGCCACTAGAACTGCACAGAACTGCTACATCCACAGGTTCTTCTAATTTGCCTTTCTAGAGACTTCCAACAATATATTCAAGTTGGAGGGAATGATTTGTTCTCTAAGTTGTAATTCAAATGATGAGAAACAGCTCTGAGGCCCTAAAGCAGGAAATCTTTTATGTTCAAACTGTGCCTAACATTAAAATTGAGAATAAGCATCTAAAAATCTGTTAAGGAGTTTGAGCTCTCTAACTTTTACACTGTAGCTTCTGAATATACATCTAAGTTGCCTACCTGTTTTTTAGTAATCTACCTCAAGTTTTCATTCAATTGGAAATAAAGGCACAACAACCAAAGGCACTTTGCACTCCCATGCGGATCAGCAGACAAAGTTATGCCAAATTTCTTTCCTTCCAAGCCTAACACTAACAAATACCAGATTATTCTAAGTACCAGTGGATGGATATCAAGGGTATACATTATTACATTTTGTTGTTACCTTAACTAATAACAATTACCAATTACCGACTTTAAGTAAAAACTGAGCACGGGCAATTTAATCCTAAATGTGCCTCATCTAAAGTATATGAATATTTTGAAGTAAATCATAATGGAAATAGCTTTAGAACTTTAACATTACTGACTGCTGCTGAAAGTCTATTAACATACCTTTTTTGCATACTGAACTGCTATTTTTTATTATAGATCAGTTTTCTATTGTAACTATGTACAATAAACACTTATTCAACAATTATTCTTTTTTTGGAGGACCGCTTGAATACTTTAATGAAAGAAATTTTTACATTGTTGATTATAACTGTGATACCTTACCTCTTAATACATTTAACAATTTGCACATAATGGTTCCAAAGGAACTTGCAAACGAGAGTAAATCATAAAATTCATTTTGCTTTGCATCACTTCATTCATCCATGCTCCAACTAATCACCTCATTTCAAAATTCAATAAGCCTAAATACCTGGATTTATGATGCTTTGTCAAAATTAACAAGGGAATATCAACAATGTGGAATTAGAAGTCTATTTCAACTTAAAGACAAGCACCTAGTTGAAAACAATTAAAAAGACTCCGCAGCAGTAATTATATCCATAGTGTTAGCAAATAAAATAAATTAAAACTGATTTTATTTCTGTTTTGGGAGATTGCAGGAAACACTAAAAAGCTTTAATTTAGTCACTTAAAACAATGAAGCTGAAATAAAACTTCAAAGGGAATGAATTGAACTTAGAGTAGTAAGTACTCTTAATTGTATACAAAATGTTCATGTAGGTGTATGTTTAGAAGTACAATATATCTGTATTTTTTACAGCTATATTTGATCTGAAGACTTTTATACTGACAGAACACTTTTCAGGGATAAATAATATACTGCAGAATTGTGTTTAAGAGAATGTAGTCTTATGTGAATTATATCAGTATGAAAAAAATACAAGTACATTGTGATTATCCGGACTCAATAACTTAAGTTTAGAATTCTTTGTTTTTGAATGAAATAACTACTGCACAAGTACGGCATATTTTTAAGCCACACCTCGAGGCACACTGCTTAGTTACCACTTCAAGTCTGCAGATCTGCATTTATGTTCAGCATTAAAAAGGAGCTTTAATTTAATTTGGGGATAAAATCGTGACAAATCCAAGAATTTTCTTGTGTAAACTAGCATCCAGTTTTCAGATTGCATTTAGCATCTACCTATACACAAAGTTCCGTGCAGAGTTAAGAAAATACGCTGTTAGGAGCATACAGCTTTTATGTTGTAGGTGTGAGCATGAACATGTGATATTTCTTTTGAAAGGTTTTAAAAAGTATCAGATTGTTACAAAAGGTCTATACTGCTTTGTTACCTCTTTATCAAGTTCTTGGAAAGAAAGAATCAGATGCAAATCAACAACTGGTAACCGGTAAGAAGAGATCATGCCAAGATGAATAATTTTATCATTTATTCCTATCCCTGCCAATCCAGAAAAGGCTGTTTTTTAATATAGCACATAAATCACAAGATATAGTATCTTTTTCTGTGATTCATGTTAGCACTCTTCAATGATTTACTAGTAAATTATTTCCTTTCTTTCAGAGGTATTTTGACTTCCTCTTTCTGATTAATATCTCTGAATGAGGAATGTTCCTCAGATGGGCGTAAGAACTTAGCTGAACCTACACGCACGCAGCCAGCAGTACTCAGGCATTTTATCTAAATATACCTAGGAATACAATTATTAGTTTTAAACCTTGCAAGCAGCTCAGATATGTCTTTCTGCTTCCCTTATTGAATATATGATTTTTTTCTAATGAACCATAAACAATGCCATTTTCCTTAATATCCTGTTCTATCTCCATTCAACCAACAGTAACCCCCTCTATATAAAGAACAGATTTATCAAAGTACTTTAATGAGACCCATCTAATAGTCTGACACTGCTTTTGAGAATACCTGTGAAGATATCTCCGAGTACAATGTGCTAGCGTGAATCTCCAGATTATAGATTACGACAAAAGATGACAGTTTTATCAGGGCTTATATCAGGTTATCATACATCAAGATTCTAGTCTTGTTGTCCCAGTGTACACATTTGAGGAAGCACCAGAATTTGTGGCTATGTTATGTATTTTTATAATAAAGGTTTTCCCTATGCTACATTGATATGTTCTTTAGTTAATGATATCAATCAGCTGTAAAGATTGTAACTCTCGGAATAATTTAAACTTATTAGAATAGATATGCTAGCATGCAGATACATATGCATACAGATGTAAAAAATAGCAGCAACTTCTCAGTAGATTTATGATATTTTAAAATTTGAAGCTCTAGCCCTGTATTTGGGAGGAAAAATATATAGTTTGATCTTCGTGATGGTTCTTAATGATAAAAAAAATGATCAAAAATCTTTGATTGAATAGGATGAAAGTTGGTATTTGGGCAATGGAAATACTTGAATGACTCTTAACTAACGCTAAGTCACCTTCAAGGCACAATCACATCCTTTGTGCCTTAATCTCAAAATTCAAATTAAGGCCAAATGCAGTTTCTTAAGTATGCCCACCAATATTTCTATATTGAAGTGATACCTGTGTTCAAATGCTCTACTCTGGTATGAGTACATTCCTGAACGTATGTTCAGGAATCTGTACAAATACTATTTAAAACTTTTAATATTTTAATATTAATATTAAATTAATATTAAATTAAATTAATATTAAATTAATGTTTTTAACATTTTAAAAATTCTGAAGGGCATTTTTCCTTAAAAAATGCAACTGCTATGTGATGTCAATGAGGGTAAATCTGGAACTCTTTTTATATGAACCTTTCAAGGCATCTTTTGATTTAAAAAAAAAAAAAAGTGACAGGAAAAACATTGCCAAAACACATTTTTTTGCACACCTTTGTTTAGACCCCAGTACAGTGGAATATCAGAGGCAAACCATACAGTACTCTAGCATGTCCCAAGTTTAACATCTGGCTATATCTTAAAGCCTCAACCTTTTTGCTTCACAAAATTTTGCTTTCACGCAAGGCAAATTTGAGATTCTAATCACAAGGCTCAGGCGCTTTCATACTTGGAAGTGAACGCAATGAAGAAAAGGCTAGCCACAAGAACAACGTGTGCCCGGGGTGGGAGTGCTCTCCCTCGCCGCCCCACAGCAGCTTGACACACTGCGCAGCTGGACGCGCTCTGCCATAAGGCACATCATTGAGCCCTTGATGGAGAGAGGCCAAGGAGAATTCAGTGCCGTGAAAAGGAGAAGTGGCTTGGAAACAGAAATGATAATCCTTGTGTTTTTCAAAAAACTGTCCAGCAACTTGGTTCTCCTGTGATCTCCCGCTCAGTGGCTGATGACATGCTTTTAAATCCCGGGTGCTGCAGTTTCTCCTGACTGCACACATGCACACATTGTCACAGGTCCCTCCTTCAGAAAAAAGGAGTGTTATCCCATTGTCCATTCTACAACAGGAAATGTTGAAGTCAAGATGCTCAGTGGACCAGGGTGACATTTATGGGTCAAGATGCACATTCAAATGCAAGCTGATTTTCACAGCAGGGATGTGAGACACAATGACACCTATAAGCAAACCCCTGAGCACTGGTTCTGAACAAGCTTTTTTTTTTTTTTTTTTTTTCCTTCATGGGATACAGCATATCAGTTGGTTTCTCTCAGAAGAAAGTAACTTTACTTTGGGTGATTTCAGTTATGTGAAAGAGGAGTAGGTGGCTTTGAATTTCTATCATCCACTTAGAAAAAAAAAAGTAATTAAATTTTACTTATATTATTTGCACTGTTGAGGCAAGCTGCACAGCAGAGTCAGACACTCGGTGACTTTGCCCATGAGTTCTCTGCCATTTAGCTGTTCAATTTGCGTCTTGCTGCTTGGCCCTGTCCACAGAAAGGCTTCAGCCGACAGTCTCATTCTTCTAGTAGGCACTGCAGGTGACACTCTCAGGGAAAGCCCTGACCTGCTCCTTACCTAAGATGGTGCACAGAGTCAGAAAACAGGGACTCTCATCTCTGAGAATATGCGAATGCACAACATGGCAGCATACTTTAAAAATATGAATGAAATCTGCAGCATGCTCACGAAATCCAATGCAAAAAAAAGAAGAAAATTGAAAACAAAAAGCATTTTTGACATTCAAAAGTCACAAAAAGAAATTTAGATCATTGTTGCAAGATTTTAACTTGATCTTAGTTGCACTTTCATAAACAGAAGAGCTGTATTATAGTACTTTTTGTTCTCAACATAAGAGATGTTCATTAGACACTAAGCAACTCAAGGAACTCTGAAGCAGGTGATCTAATCATTTTCCCTAAAGAAAACTTACAGGGTATAAAACATAAATAATCTCCTTTAAAAATAATTAGATCTGGAAATGAGGGATAATCATGTTGGCAGCGTAATTCTTTTTTCTTAGGGGTTAACAAAGATGTCATATAGGAGGCATTGCTGAACCAGTTCCATTACAGATTGGATGATGTCACGTGTTTGAAATCTAAAGAATCTTTCACTGTTTAAGATGTCCAAACGTCACCACTTCAGTAAAGTGGAAAGAGGGAAAAAAAGAGTTCTCTGTATAGTATATTCATCCATTACAGTAAAAACAAATTCAGAGGGGCATGGGCAAGTGCACAGACTTCATGGGAACATTTAACAGAACAATGTTGGTCATTTGGAGCTCTGCTGACAACATTTCTGCATAATGCTTATTGGTATTTGAGTCATTTCAGCAGCAAAGTTCAAAAGCCTGGCTGTAATAGCAGTCTTTATTGTACTGAGCTTGCAGAGAACAGTAAAACTAGTTTGCCCTCACACAGCAAAGGGCACAGTGACTCAGAAGAATATGCATACTGATTCTACTTGGTTGATTTTCATTTGTCTCTGAAACAAAAACTCTCAATCACTAAAATGTCATGACAAGTCAGACAAATGGTAGCAATTCCCTGGAAACTATGCTTTAAAAATCAAAACTCATCTGAGAAACACCAACTAGCAGATGGCAAAATGTTTCTAGGATTTAGATTGTGCTTTTGTATGATAGGTTCAACCTCTTAAAAGCAAAACAAAACAACCCATAGGAAAAGAAAAAGTTTATATTAATTTATCCTGTTCTTCAAATTAATGCAGACAGTATGATTACAAAATCCTGAAAGGTAAATCTTCATATAGACTCATCTGGCTTTACAGTGCACTGACAGACTGGGTTGGTCAACCATCCTCACATTTTGGGGACACTTTCAGTATTAATATGTTTCCTTTACTGCGCCCTCACCCCTTTAAAAAACAAACCAAACCAGCAGGTACATTATAAATCAGACACTCACTTCATAGGGATTAAAAATCATTCCAACTTCAGCATAATGAAAATATAATTTACAGAAAAATATATGGCTCTTCTCCCAAATCTGCAAAGTACCGAGAAGAGCAAAAGAAAAAAAAAAAAGGGGGCTAAGATTCCTTTTTGCAAAACATCAGCACCTTCAAGAGCCTCCAACACAGACAGAGGTACTTTTGTCTCAACACTTAGCTATTCTTACCAGCTCCTCCTCAAAACACAAAACTTTTGGTAATTTTTCTAGTACATTCTTGTCTCTAGAGTGGCAAGCAATGGGACAGTTTTTGAGCAGACATAAAAGCCAGGTGCACAGAGTTACTCCACCTTTGTATGTGGGAGTGCTCAACAGCATTTTAAGAAAATTAGTCCCACCTTCTATTGCATAGATTTAGAAAAGCGTAACAATAATAAATCAGTACTAGAAACTTAGGCAATGTTCTTGAGCAAAGCCAGGAAGATTTAGCAGAAACCTCACTACCTGGGTGCATGAAAAACAAGAACCCACCTGGCTGAGGGGCCTGACTAGTACATTTGTCCTACACATTAATAAAACAAACCAAAGTAAGCCCTAAGCATTCCTGAGAAAAGGTACCAGCAGGAGAGCTAGCAAGGAATTTGTCAGCACAGAGTGCACGGGGCAGCGAGAGGAGGGCTGCTCCCAACAGGAGGGCGAGTTGGGGACAGGGGATGCCCCAGTGCAGGCTGGGCAGAGGGCTCACCCACAGACATGGTCCCATGGGGCAGAGTTGGGCAAGCAGAGCCAGGGCAACACTCCAGCGAGCATCGGAGAAAGATGAGGCAACAAGGCAGGTCCAGGATCCAGCCAGGAAATCAAAGAGTGACCCAGGAACAGGTCTGGAGGCAGAAACAGCCCCAATGCGGCTCCCAGAGGGACTGAACTTCCAGCCTGCCCAAAGGGTGTAGGGGAGCCCCAGGTGACACTCGTCAGGGCAGCTAAGGGCAATTAGTGCAGCACTTGCACTAAGGGACCTGGCAGTAAGTTTAAAAAAAAAAAAAAAAAAGTACAATTTTCTACAACTTATTTGTTACAGCACTGGCCTAGGAATTAGGGGGTCTTCATTCAATACTTTCTTCCTGTCATTAACAGAATAACCCCAGTATCAGCTCCTGCTCCTGCTTCTACTTCTACCTGGAGTGGAAACGGTTGCCGTTGTATTTCTGAGACATTCAGGACAGCGAGTGGGCAGCAGCAGTTTTCCAACCCAACCGACTTCCCAAAGCCACTCTTTAGAGGCAAGAGAGCTCTAAAAGCAAACAGAGGTGCCAAATGATTCCTGGGGTTATCAGTGTAAGCGACAGATCAGGGGAAGAATTTGGGTTGTAAATTCCAGCTCATGACATCATTAGTTTGAGAAGAACCTTCCAAATTGACATGCACCCACAAATAGGAAATAACTGGAGAGACCAGGAGGTTTTTGTTCCATGGCTTCCCCCTGTGACCACGCTCTTTCCCTTCCAGGATGGTTAGAGCAGCAATTTTCCAGAACAGAGCAAACAGGGATGCAGATGGCAAACTTCCTACTGCCTTAATCCCTTGTGGGCACTAGTACCCAACAGGGTAGGAAGTGACACCTGCTTGCACTCGCTCCCTTCCAGATGACCCCATACATTGCAGTTATTAGCAGATCACTGCATACAAATTGTGACTGACAAATTTAGGTCAAATCACGATGTAAGTCATATGTCACTGCTCAACCCCATTAGTGCAAGAAAATAAGGCTTTTCTAGGAGCAGCACCTGGGTTACGTTTAGGGAAGGATGAGCTCCGTACAACTATTATAGATGTAATGACTTGGAAACCATAAACTACAAAACTAATGAGAGAAAGTGTATGCGTATGTGTGTAAGCACACTTGCCACGTAAGTGGTTTTGGAGACAAGTAGGAAAACGTGCTCGATTTGTGGAATCATGAGCACTCACCAGGGCGTCAGTTAGCTTCTAGCTAGCTTGCACATAGCCAAAATTGCCTTGTAGTTAAAATTGTATCGTTAGGACAGTACGTTCAGGAGCACTGACTAATCTGCATTCCCATTTTTGTAAGCAATTTATGCAGCAAGGCAAATGCGTTTATCTGCTAAAGGATAATCTATTGATGTATCTAGGGTATCTTATTTCTGGTAAGGAGGGTAGGAGGGATGGTTATATCCCTCCTCAGCCCACCACCGCTCCACTACCATCCACCACCACTTTCTGCTTTGTGCAGCATACACTATGGACTCTTGACACAGCAACCAAACGACTCCGTATTCCAGCCGGCCAGCATAGCAGCTGGGGAATTAAGTGGTTTGATAAAATAACCAAGGGCACTAACCACAGGCTTTATCACAGGAAAAGCTGAGGGGAGCCTCCTCAATAACTACAATAAAAATACAATAAAGGTACATGCAAAAGTCATCATGGTATTTTGTTTATGACCTGTTCTGATTATCTCCTTAGTCTCTGATTCATATGACATTTGGACAAAAAAAAAATCAATTTACACGTATTTTTCTACCAGTTTTGCACAATCATTGCAAAGTCCTTGTCACAGTACCTACCAGCCCTTGTCACAATATCAGTAATTTCTCTTGCCAGTGAGGGCTCTAATACACTGTAATATTTTTTCTTGCTCTGCTCTTCTGGCAAAATAAACACCATCTCCCGGCAGCTTCCCTGTCATATGAAGAAAGGCAAGACAACAGCTCTGGGGGACGTTTCTTTCTTAAAGGTCTGTCTTCCAAGCAGCTCAGAAAGTTTTCCCTGCACACACAAAGTATTTGAGCTATCACAGAACCATGTCTCCTTAATCTAAGGCTTAGAGGCAGTTTACAAAGGGCACATTCCCTTCCGGATATGCCTGTAATTCCCATTATCATCAATGGGGGTTATAGACAAGCAGTAAAAAAGAATAAACCCTTGTGTGTTAGCACTGGCCCTGTTTAACAGTGTCTAAATTCAATACCAATGATCTGACAGTTTTACTTTCAATATATTCTGACTCATTTGAAATTCAGTTTGTACTTAACTAATGAAAGCATACATTTTAATCCTCCTAATCAAGGCATACGAAAAAGCCATTGGTGCCTGAACCAAACCCCACAAAAGTCCATAGGAAACTTTCACTTTAGAGAAATATGGAGCTGTCCCTTAATGAGTAACACACAGTTCAGCCTTGCAGAAGAGAAAAAGGTTGTCTATGGAATGCAAGGCTATCTTGACACTTAACCTGGCAAAACACAGCTGCTGCTTTGAAAGGTTTTCTGTGTATCCTATTCTAGACTTCAGAAACCACAAATAACATTACACATTATCTTGAGATTTAAAACACGAACTTATCTGTGGGAGGGGTAGAAAAAATAAAGAAAATTAGAAATATTCTTTTTTTCCCAGTATTCTGTGTCCAACATGTTTCTCCAAACACAAATATAGTTTTAAAAAGACAACAGGAAGGAACAGGAAAAAAAATCAAAGAACGGGCAACTGTATGTTAGGCATTTGTATAGGGAATGTGGACCTTTTTCCCTGAGACAAGAATGAGGCAGGGAGTAATGTGTCTACACATTGTAATAGAAAATCAAAACAGATTGAAAATATATAGTCTTTTCTGTTGTTTCAAGAGGAAGTCACTTCTTTTTTGTTGTCAGTAAATATAGCTTTTAAGATTCTTGCCCAATTAAAAATGAATGCAGAACTCTTGAATCTTGTAATCTCAGTGTAATGCAGGGAAGGGCTCCATCCTGCTAACACAGAGATACACAAATTTGATGCAGAAGTGTTTCTGATAAGACAGATATCAGTAGAAGCAGTATCTCTGAAGTTTCAGCAATAATCATACACTTAAGCACTATGGATTTTTTATGTGATGCTTCACACAAATTCTTCCTCTATTTTAGAAGGCAAATAAAAAATTTCACTGGCGGAAAAAGAAGTTAATACTATTCTTTAAAGGGACAGTTATCACTCTGTGTCTTCAAAGTGCAGCTCTTGATTCAATTCTGTTTAAATAGCTACCTGCTTCACTCCTTCAAAATGACTTTATTCTGAATTTATCTTTTCATAGAGAACATTACCTACACCTGTTAGGAAATCACTGTCTATAAATTATGCACAGTAAATAGTAGTGTATAATAGTTCTACCTAAATAAATGTGTATTATTTATAATGTCACAGGTGAAGTACTTAAAGAAATGATACAGGCTGCCAAGAGTCTTATTAAAAAAATAACTTGTCCAAAGTGTTGAACATTTGTAGTACTACCTTTTCTTTCCCCTGCTATTTGGATATTTTTAGTAACAATGTAATAAAATATTTCAAAATAAACACTGCATTATTAATATATCTTTTATTTGCCCTACAGCAGCTACAGCATAAATTCCTCATTTTAATTCTGTGCTCTTCTTACCATACATACTATGCAGCTGGTCCAGGTAATTAATATTACCTTTTAAACTGATAGAACTTCACTAATGTTACAGAATTTCTCCCAGTCTGCACCAGGTGAGGCGACAGACAACGAGGCTTAGTAAGGCTTACCACTTTCAAGAGTTTCTATTTCTAAATCAGTGCTGAAAACTGAAGTAACACATGCGGTATTTAATATCCTAAAATTGAATCAAATCAATATTTTTGTGCCTTATTTCCGCTGAAAAATTTACGAGCACTATAACAGAGCATGGCACTTTTTCTAGCATTTCCAGTATTTCACACACACATACCCCAAAAAAGGTTTCCTGATTAATTTACCTCTAATTATACAAATTCTTTATACTTTCAAAGTGATTAAGAACAACAGATTCAATCTGTTTACAATGAGAATAGAGCACATGGTTCTTAAATTACATAATAGATCCCTTCCTTGTTCAGAGAGGATTAATGTATCAGTATCACTTTGTAGTTTGGGGTAGAAATAATCTTGAACTATGAAGAACGAAAAATATCAACAAATTGGTTGCTTTCTTCATTTGCTGCCACCATACTAATATCAAAAGATAAAGCCTAGGGAAAAAAAAAACCATGCATTTATCTGTATGCTCACTAACCACATTTGTTCATTAATTAGAAGTGTGTAACGCTTCATTCATTCAGATAGCAGAATTCTATAAATTCAGTACATTTGCTTGGAATTAGAAAACTCATAAATCAGCCTTCGCTAAGAGAGCTCTTAGCCTTCTATATATTTTATAAGTAAAACTCCATTTGATTTTACTTATATTAATAAGCTAGAGTCTTAGAAGCATCAATAGCATAGAAAGATGCAGAGGCAGAAAAGCAGATTATAGTTTTATCTGGTCCTTTTGAAGATCTCTTTCATTAGTTTCTTTCTGATTGCTAATGCCCTTAAAAAATAGAGGCTCAAGGTCTGTTATGGCAATCTGCAGGTATCTCTCTAAGTTCTTGGCAGATCACTACAGGCAAGCAAAGCGATGGAAATCAATTCATGCAGAATTTGATGTGCACATCTGGAGGTTTCCAGATCTGCCATCTTCAGTGTTCAGCCAATCACTTACCCAGTATCTAAATTTAAAAACGTGCTATTGGTTCAAGGTGCCTTATTCTGGATGCCAACTGCACAGCAAGATATTTGGTAGTTTTCCAGCTCGATTTTCAGAGATTGGCCACGATAATTGAGAACAGCATTTTCTGAAGCACATTTGTAATTATACTGCTCGAGGACACCATAACAAATAATCCCAAAGACTGTCTGCAACGCATTAGCCAATTCTTCCAAGTTGGTTACATAGGTAGGATTTATTAAACTGTTTCACAGGGCCCGCTAGCAAGCAGAGGCAGGACAACATTCTGCTGCCTTCATGTCAGTGAGGTGAGGGCTTTGCCATGCACCTGCTTTCTGCCTACTGCATCGAACTCTGCATTTTAATATCACTCCACTTAAACTGCTATGCATGATTTAGCAAGCCAATTAATATGGAATACCTGCATATATCTATCTAACATCTATGCCATACAGCAACACTTTAAACATTAGCAAAAAAAGAAGTGAATCATGTAACCTTATTTTGGAAGCAGTCTGTATTTCCATAAGCATGTAAATAGATTATGTTGCTGAAAAGTTCTACCTCTCTTCTGAAATGTCATCTATTTGGTCTGAAAAAAATGTTCATTCTAACCTTTAAACAGCATGAAATACATAAACTAATAGGAGAATTTTATTTGCACTCTTGCTAAAATTTTTCATGGGAATAAAATATTTTAAATATTGGTCTAGGTCTACAGTGCATTCTTCTGAATAACACCAACCCAGCAATTTTTGTGATAGAATATCACAAAATTTATGAGCTGAAAATTCATGCTAGAAAACAATCTAATGGCTCTGTCTTGGAGAACACTGATTATATGTCAGATTTTTTACATTTTTACAGCTTTTACATAAGCTGGTGACACAGCAGGATGATATGATAAAATCAATTAATTATACTATACTATTAATTATACCTTTGGAGGCTTATTTTTTTAATCCAAGAAATTGTGTGCAAGTTTAAACATGCAGTTTAAACAAGGTAGCAGAGAGCACTGCATATACGAGAAGGTCTAAAGACTCTCACTTATTCTCTGCAATGGAGTCCATACACCGGTCAATTCCAGACTTTATTATCCACTCAACCCATGACAGATATTCAAATACTCGTTGCAAAGCCCTCTGTCTGATGCCCTTATGTCCAGGTGTATTCCTGTTATCTCCTCTCTCTCTTCTTTTTAACTTCCTATGCTCTGTTGTCCTTTAGCCCCTCACTGTCTTCAAAGTTTTGTAAGCCCAAAGTTCATTCCTCCTTTACCCCAAGGTTGGTCACTTCCTCTAGAGCACCCTATTATCTTCTACTCCACGTGTCCCTCCACACTTCCATCCTCATCCAGCTTTCAAATTTACTGCCTTGCACTACCAACAATATATATATAGAATATATATATATATACTTTTTTTTTTTACCATAGCAAAAAGTTGTTGGGAAGATGGGCAAAACTGACTTCTTACGCTGGAAAGCATTGAAGGAACACCACTGAGTATTTCTTTAAGGCACTCACAATACCAAAAACACTTCAGCATATGATTCTGCTATATGAGCATTGAAGTCCTGCATTTGCCACCCATTTTCCTTTTTCTTGTTTCATTTATCAGTTGAAAGAGCATGGTTCTGGCCACTGAGACCTAGAACACTTCCTGGAGCAGGGAATAGAGCCAATTCAGAAGTAGCCTCACAACAAATGCACAGAGGCTCGGCGCCGCTGCAGCTGGGCTGAGCTGCAGCTGGGCAAGCATGCATGCGACATTTCCCTACACCGGCTCACTCATATGCAACTTTCAAGCCTGGAAACATATCAGCAAAATGTTTTATTGAATCCTATGTAAATACTAGAAAATTGGATCTGGAAATTTGCAACAACTTGACAAGAGAGGACTGAATAAACTCAGGAGCTTTAAGAAGTGCTAGCTACAGCATGTCCCATTTTCACTCTCTTCTGAACAGAAACTGCTTTCCCTAAGTCCTCATGATTTCCTCTCATTATCTTCCAAACAATCATATTTAAAAGTTGTTTTAATGTGTTTCAGCAAAACCTTCTACAAAACAGAGAAATCACCTTTCCTTGACATCTGCCATTCTAATACTGTAACAAAGTCTCAGATGGCACAGATTTTCCCGCAAACTGAATTAAATAAATAGCATGTGAACCTGCCATGTTAGTCCAGGTAACTGAATATATTACTACAAATGACCTAAGAACTCTTTTTTTTTTTTTTTTTGTATGAGTGCAGTGAGCAACAAGAGTAAATATGTAGGAAATTAGACTATTTCCATCATCACCCATTTTTACAAATGTACAATTAGCTTGGCAAATTTTGATGATTTTCTTAAATCCCTAAAAAATCTGACTTCTCATGACAGCTTCAGCTTTCACAATCCTCTCTTCCTACTCCCTTTCTTTCCAGAAGAACCTAAGCAAAAAAACAAACTCCAACAGGGGAATATTCCTGCTTCAGGATAAGGAGTTGAAAATACAACAGTTAAGATGCAAAAGCTGTATGTTTCAGTAAATCTCATCATCCATTGCTTTACAAAAATCTCAGGCCGTTATGCAATCTTCATATTTCTTCTCCAAGTTAACAGCAATTATTCTGTTTAGCTGTACAGTTCTCTTTGCTACACAAAGTAGACTAGCAGGAAACAACAGTATATTAGTAGTTGTCTTCATTTTCCTACAGCTGATACAGACTGTACACTGTGCTCCATCAAGATATGTGTTGTTTGGCAAAAAGAAGAGGAGGGAGAAGAATTCTACCATTTTTTTAAAGGCAACTGAAATGACCTGATTGGAATTGGTGTGTACCACCCTCTCTGCTGAAATGAAGCTGCTGTTTGCTGTTCTATAGAGCACGCTATCTTTCAATACACAGCCAGAAGTAGACTTCATGATAAATTAACAGAGCTAGCAAAAATGCATTTTGTAAATTATGGACATAATCACCCATCACTATATAACACATGCATTAAAATCCTGAATTTTGAGCTAAAAAGGTCCTTGATCTATGGAAAAGGTGAGAAAGCAAAAGCACACAAGGGGACTTTTGGGTTTTACTGCCATAGTGACAAGAAAAACATTACTTAATGTATTATGCATATAAAACAAATGGAAAAGGAGACACAGAGTCAGAATTAAAATTGGAAACTTTATATGCAACAAACAAGCAAAGGTTATATCTTGTGCAAATACTTTGTAGCGCTCAAATTCTGATACACATAGAGACATATATCTCCAAAAAGCCCTGAGAAGTCAATTAGGGAACTAATTCCCAAATTCCTTACACTACAAGGCTGCGGTGACATTTATTAATTAAAAAATGAAATATATACTTTTAAAAGTTCTGAACAAAACATTATTAAGAGTTTTCTTAGCTACAAGAGACCAATGCAACACAGTTTATTCTGTCCACTAGCTTTTGAAAATTTATTAAGACACTGGTGGTACTTTACTCTCACTGCAGAGCCTCCTTTACAACTAATCAAAAATGATAATGATGTGAACTGAAAAGTTTAAAAATTAAACTACTAAGTGCTATCAGAACAATCCTTTATCAGTTTGATAGGCAAACACTATACTACTGAAGTAGTTAACAGGGAGTTAAAATAAAGTAAAAAAAAAAAAAAAAAAGGATTTATCTCCCAGATAAAGCACTGCTGCCAAAGTCCTTTTTACTGTTCTGAATGTGAATCTGAATTTGAGTGAAAAGAGGAGATTTCTTCCCCTATTTTTAATATTTTATTAATTAAAACCTCCCAATCTTTCTTTGCTTTCATTAAGTTTGGAAAAGCTTCATTAATATGGAAACAACTGTGCGTTTCTGGCCCCTGTTACAGCTCTCCCATGACAGCAATACTGACATATCAACCATGTGTATTCTGCATGCTAATGGTGGTTTTCAGGCGAGCCTCATAGTTCAGACGGGGGCAGTAAAGGCTTACGCTATCCCTTGAAGGCTGCCTGGATACCTTCTGGCACTCTCTCATAATTACTGTCCCTACTGAAGGTATTGCACTGCAACTGAAACCTGGAAAAACGTGTTGAGAACAGGCTAAGTATGTGTTTTAAACAATGAAACTGGAGAACACTTAACTTTCAGAATATAAATGCAACTAAGACAAATATGCATTTATCTAGCAAAAGAAAGTGTTGGTCTGCACAAATATGCAATTAACTTTCAAAGTTTTGGTCTGTAAGATCTGAACAATTTCCCCACTAACTTCCCCTCAGTAACTCTGACTCTATCTCCACATTCCTTCTAAAGTCTCCAAGTCAAACTATACCCCAAAATTTTAGCAGTTGTAAAAAGTATATCGCAGAAGAAAACCCAAGTGTGAGTATTAAGAACTGGAGTTGAGCTTTCAAAGTCATGAATACCTAAAATATTGGTGCTGTATGCATAAATATGCCTCAACAGGTATTGAACATACAGAAGGAGGATTTGCCAGTTAGACAGAAAGGACTGAGCAGATGTGCATTGTAGCAAATGATTTTAATATTTCAATGTGACAAAATAGATGAGCCACATAAAGCTTAATTTCAGTTGCAAATTGCAAGCTGGAATAAGTTCCAGAATAGTAAACAATTAGCAGCTTTATTTTCTTTTTAATAAGACTAAATTACTAGATAATATCTACTGGCATCAACTTGGCTAATAAAAATCTGTTTAATAGGATTTGCCATTTTTCCAGTTGCTATCAAGATCAGCTTTGCATTTTGATTATCTTTAAACTTTGCCTCAATTTTCTCATAGAAAAGCTCTCAGTAGTAATTGCTTTAACATTTATTCCAGGTCAAGTGGTTAAGTATGAATAATGATGTGTCAAAAATGTACAGTAGTGCTGTCAATAGAGCAATTACCGTTCAGCTAGTGATTACTATGGCACAAGAGCACATTAACTGGGCACAATAAACAGAACAACAAAGAAAGTCGGGGCAAAGGGACCAAACGTTTTCCAAACCTGCCAGTGTTGTACAGTATGGGTTAGTGACAGATATTAGTTGTTACATAAGAGCAATTAACTACGCCACGAGCTTCACTAGGGAGTATTGGATTAGAGTAGTCCCAATTAAAACAGGAAGTTAAAACCTCGTATCCATAAGATTGGCTTGGTGTTGTTTTTTTTTTTAATAATCTCCAAGTGTCTTTGTTTTACCTTGCACACTTTGCATTGATGTTTGGAAAATGTTCTCCAGTTGCCATTATGCTTAGAGCTGAACCAAGTAACCGGGAATCACACTCATAAAAATACAGTGCATGTCTGTCCCCAGTCATTGCTGGTGTTGTAAAAGTTAAGGCTTTTTCTTCAAAAGGATTTTTATAGGAGGAACATTCTAATTTGATGTCAACTTGCAATTTAATGCATTACTGACTATCCTGAAAAAAAGTTTAATAGCAAGTCACAGGTTGAGATGGCTTTTGCTACAGCCTCTAATACCTAGCAATCTTTTTGGTATTAGCCCTTTAATTATAGAAGCATAAACACTAAAATTCAGTCTACAAAAGCTATTTGTTCAGGTCTATCTTTAGGTAGACATCTAAGCCTATTCAAAGCATGAAAATTACAGTTTGGCAGAACACAGAAGCGTGACCTCGCAAAAACTGTCTTCTCCAAAAGCGAAATGCCTCTGTATTATCCAGTCTGATCACACTGCCTCGGAAACTAAGTAAACTCTAGAACAACTTCTAGGTGAAAAACATGTGTGTCATACAACCTTTAACTCCAGAACTGAAGTATTCAAAATGAATCCTATATATAAATCTTGCTTTCTGCATGTCCTATTGTTCTGACTCCTCCTGTGATTGACACATGACAATGACAAGATGACCCAAATCATTGAGCAGAGCTTCATTCCAGTCTCTTACAGGGGGCTAGGAAACTTGATGAAGTTTGACTGCAATTCCACTGCAACAAATAAAAGAATGAAGGCACTACTCCCACTGAGAAATTTAGAGTATGTTCTACAGTGACAGATGACAGTGATACAATGACAGTGATAAACTTCAATATGGGAGTGCAACTAGAATTTCAGTGGATTATCTCTATATATCTACAATTTCCATAACTGAATAGATTTTACAAGTTATGTTGAGTACTTAGAGAATGAGCTGACCGTGAGAACCACTTCCAGGTGCAGGCTATACTGAATATGCAACACCTGGGCAATATGTCTTTGAGCTCCATGTCTTGGGACTACGAATCCAGGTAGCTGCTAATAATAGCTAGAACACCTGAGAATATATTACTGATTCAGATTCATCACTGAAGTGCTTATAAGTTAATGCAAAACTGCAAGAAGACTGTAATTTAAACAGCAGTTAAAAAATAATTGTGTCTCATATAACCTGTTGCTCACTTCATTGTGTTTATACAGGTTATACAAGTGGCGACGAAAACTGAGTTTGGATGTTTTTATAAATTGCCCAAGAATTTTTGTTGTGGCTTGGTTCACCAAAGAAAGCCAGATTTCACTCTCTTGTTTGAAAATCAGTTAAAAGCATTTGATTATTTCAGTATTTGATTAATAACTTTGAGTAATATATTTCAGAAACACTTGCAAGATTTGTTCCATGCTCCACAGACTTTACAAAGAAACAAAATAGGACTAGCAGAGATGGGGCAGCTTAAAGGAGAACTAAGGAATACTAAGAGAAGATATGTCGCCAAGATTGTGGGAAAATAAAGAATAAAACAATTATTCACATAACATAAAAATAGATACATGTTTTAAATTGTGCGAATAATAGGAATTAGTGGGCTAATTATAGTAAAAAGTAGTCTTGGAAAAAAGTCTGTGTTAATAATTTCATATGCATCAATGAGACAATTCATATACTAAAGGATGATTCTAAGAGCACTCAGGTGCTTGTCTGTGCCTTACATCCATCCTTCTCTTTACAAGAGAGAATCAGTGCCTTATTGCACTGCACCTGCATAAGGAGAAATATAATAAAAATATTTTAGAGGTTAAGATGAAGTATGCTACTTAGTCTTATTCCTCAATCCTGTTTGCAAAATCAATCTTCACACCTTGATCACGCCTGCTTCCTACTTCCCCATTTAAATTACTCAATCACTGACAAATTCATTTCCATCTGCAATCCAAGCTTGGATTATTCCTTTGGATATCACCGGAAGAATAATTTCAGGACATTTGTGTGACTAGAAATCTTTTGCTCAAATTGTTTTTGGACTGCCACTAAGTATGCTAGTTCATTAGAGAAAGAGACAGAAAAAGCACCAGTCCTGGAAATATTCATAGTAAACTAATAAGAACCAGCAGTCATACAGTAAGTCCCTTCAACAGCTGTAATTTTTAATAGAATATCTGCATTATTTGGGGAGCAATAAAGCTGAACGCTATTGCTATTATCTATAGGACTCACAAATTTTGAAGGAATTATTTCTGTAAAAACGAAAACACATTGTTAGATAAGTAAGAAAAAATTGAGAAGTAGACCAAGATGCCTGCCATCATGTATGAAGTCAGAATACATATTCAGTATTGGCGCAATTTTTTGACCAAGTAACAAGATTTCACAATGCATATATTGAGGTTGTTCAATGCTAAGTACCCTGAATCTGGAAAACTTCCCAGATTGTGCATTTGTTCTTTTGCTTGTGCTACACAGAACAAACCTGTAAAGAAGGCAATGAAAAGACGAGGCTAGAGGGTCAGTTCTCTGCTACCTTATGACTAAAATTTTTAAACATAATAAAAGTACACCACTTTGTAGCTTGTCATAAACCGAGAGTTCCTATGAGGTGATTTTAGTAGAAGAACAGCGAATGTTCCCTAAATATTTCTTTAAAATAGCCTGTTTTCTGTGTTCCAAGTATTATTTTTGAGATGAAGTTCTGCACTCATTTCAGAATGTCACTGAAATATTAAATGCAGACAACAGAAACCTGTTATTGTTCCTAATCTTATTTGCAAATTACTTTGAAGATTATACTTTACATAATGAAGTGATTTGTTTTTATTTTTGAAAGTCTGAATACTTGAGAATGTCATTTTTCTAGGAAGCACAAGATCATTTCTGTTTACATGAAAAAAAAAAAAAGTTAAAATATTTTTGTTTCTGCATCAGTTTGTTTCCCAGAATGGAGTGCCTCTAAAGCAAAGATAAGATCCCAACCATGTACTGCGGCCACCTTCCCTCTAGTCAGTCAGTACCAGCTTAGTCTCTGAGTGAATCCTTCACTCCTGCAGATTACTCCAAGGGGCTCTTGTCCCAGGAGAGGCAGCTGCTCTGCTTTTGCACTGCTCCTAGATCTTTTGGGTCTGTCGTCAGTAAGGGAGTGAAGGCAGAAAGTAGAGAATTTCTCCGGGCATGTTCCATTACTCAGGGTAGGTGAACAAATAGTCATCTTTAAAACAAATGTTGGAAAGGTATAAAGTGCCATTAAAACAGCTATTCTCAATTGTTCTTAAGTTTAAATAAAGGCATTTTATTTCCATGATAGAAGCCCTGTAACAATTAAAGTTAATAAAGTTAGTTACTCATAACTATATAATTTTACACCTAAGAATGTTATTTTGGTAACTAATTCCTCTGTTTTCTTACAAATCCGTAACTACTTTTCCATAAAAAGCTGGTGAGACACTGATTAGAAATCATAACCTTGTACCTCTTATGAAAAATTAATTCTATCCCTATTGTTTCTCTAAATAATGAAGAGACTGTACACTAAATCTAAAACACCAAAGTTAGAATGTAAGAAGAAAATTCTACAGCATCCACCCAGAAGACGTAGTTTTCATGCCAGTTATGCTAAAATAGTTTTAAGTGAGAAGTGGGCTTCCCAGTATTTCTCTGAAGATCCCTAGATCTTAATTTTGTGAATAGTTAAAAGATTCTTGAAAATCGTGAATAGCTTTCTCAGTGCCTATCAAACTTGGTAGTTTTCATCTCTCTACTCTAAATACAAGACAATAATGTGTGAGTGAGTCACTGTAGCTATATTGCTGCTGCTAATGTATGGTGTAAATGATTTAACAATTACTATCAACACTAGGGCCTTAGGGAGCATTTGTCTAACATGTTTCCCTCCAACGATAAACATCTATCTTCTTCTTGATGTGTAAGGAGCTTTAAGCAGCTGCATCATGACCCAACACTGATAATACGGCTTACGTTTGGAAAACCCTACGTGTATCAACTGGAAAATAAAAGCCTTAAATTATAGAGATAATTCTTACATAGTTATGAAGCCTCAGTTTAACAGTACAAGTCTGAAAGGGGAAAAATTATCTTCCTGATTCCCTAGATCACTCCCTCTTGCTCCACTCTAAAATGTATTTAACTCTTTGAAGTGTTTTGAGGATCCATTACAATAGAAGATGAGATACAAAACACTGACTGATTTTCATGGTTCCCACTGCAGATATTTTTCTGATGCTTCGAAAAATAACATTGTTCTGCTTTCCTTTTACCTACTGATTTGCTCATAAATTTCTATTTTTTCCTCCCACAGAGATAAGGCTAAATGTCATTAATATTTAATAATAAAATCTTGCTCTTAAAAGGCTTCATCAGCTAAGCAAAAATTATGCATATATAAAAAAAAATAAAAACTATTTTTTTAAGCAGAAGACTGCAACAACCATAGCTGCATTGTTTTATGACAACCAAATGATGCCATATTTATAAAGTTCGCTATGAAAGTACCCAAACTAAAAAACAATTGTAACTTTAATGTGGGTTATATGTAGTTTAATATAGATGAACAGCTCCTCTGCACACTAAGCTAGGATTTAAAGAAAAATATTTCATGGTTTCTTGGAAAAGAAAATTAAAATCTGTATTTCTTCGCATTTAAGACATCAGTAAGGTTAATATAGAGTATCAAAAAAATGATGATATATGGATTCCTTTTACTGGGAATACAGTCTGAAATGAGATTTCATTCCTATACACTACAATATAAAGTTTACAAGGAAAACCTCTGTAAAAAAATCAATTATAGTGTCCATATAGAAAAATATAGTACAAGCTACTGCATAATTTCAAAGAATAATCGTCAGATCTTGAACACAATAAGATTGTTAAGAGTCCACATTAAATCTTGTTTTCCACTAAAATAGAGTGCTGATCGCTTTCAGTTTGCTGACCTTTCAGTTGAGTTGAAGGGAATATATGAACTATTTTTAGAGAAAGGTAATTTCTAATGCCGAAGCCAGAAACACTCTATAACACAAAAAGAGAACAATATGGGGATTGACAGAGTCTAAAGTTACTGCAATAGAAAAAAAAAAAAAAAAAAGTTAAAGAAATATGGCACATTGTGCATTTCAGAAAAGATGAAGTCTTTAAATACAGGTCCTTGAAAATGTGAACAGATGAAAAAAACCCTTCAACCAAATCCAGTAGAACATATCATCCATACATAAAATTTGCCATTCAGTAGGAGTAATGGGGCATCCTACATATCTTCTTTGGGTGTGGCCAACATCCAAACTTCAGGCACAGGGAAACATGAACTCTGTCCTTTCCTCAAACCAAAATATACATCCAAGGGAAAAAAAATTCTTTTTCCCTACCCATCTGAAGTATGGAATTATAATCAAAACACAATACAAACAAATAACAATGCAGGCTCCTTTCAAAGCCCTTAGGATATATCAATACCCCAGAAATCCAAAACCTCATATTGGAGGCTTACTTTTATATCTCTCTGAATTCTTCTGCTTTCTTCCATAATCCCTTCCACATGCTTATCAGACACCATCTAAACCAATTTTGCTATCTGGCGCCTACTATCCTATTTGGAAGATTATAGAAACTTCAGAACTTTGCTCTCCAGACACTTAGAAACTTTCTTCTAATTTCATGGCAAATTTTATATGCTTTAATTTTGTGACAGTTTTATTCTTTAACTCAAATATTTTTTATCCTGTATCAGTACTTATCCTCCTCCAACATATATTCATGGATAATTATTCTATTAAATTTTCACCTGCATTTGGTACAATGCTAGTTCCCTGTCTTTACTGAAAAATACCTTGCTAATACATTTTAGATTTGTTTTTGCTTTTCCACAATTGCATCATGCTGCCAATTCATAGTTGCCCTCTGACTGGGCAAAACATCCTAATCTTTTTTCTTTTTCATCATTCAATTACTGACCTTACATCAGAAAATCTTTGGTGAATCTTTGATGTCTCCATATATTCCATTTCTGTAGTGCATTCATACAAGATTAAAATACTACAATATGCAATGTCTGCTTGCTGTTCCTGATTACTATTGATTTAAGGCATTATCCTGCACCAAACATAGGTACAGAAGAATAACCAATCTTCAGCTTCTTTGAGCTCTCTGATCTGCATCAATAAAGCTGGCAGCACCATGGAAGGAAGAATGGGTTACAAAGTACATATATAAATTTCAGCTGCAAAGCTATCTTTCTTCCTTTTTCTTTTTTTTTTATGTGAATTTTGAACTAGTGATGACCCTAGTCATCTGTAACTAGGATCTCACAAACAGTTTGTTAGAAATAAAGGAAACTAGTGTGAGTCTACTAAAAAGACAATTCAACAAATGGGTACCAAAGTGGACAGCTAAATAAGATGCTGGCATTACGCAGTAGTGATGGATAAAAAGCTGAACACCATCCAAGCTAGCTTTACAGATGTTACACAAAGGGACATCTTTGACAGAGGTCCGAGCAGTGAATACAGTCTGCTGTTCGTATGAAGCTCCAATTAAGCTACATCATACGCGAACTTCCTACAAAATGATGCCCACTATAAAATTTTATGTTTTATAATGGTAGCAAGTACCTTTTATCAACCTACAATGCAAATAAAAAATAGACAAAAAATCAGGGTGGACTCATTTTGTGTAGTCAGAAAGAGACAAATCATTTTATATGTACAAAGCCTCCGTATCTTCAAATGCGTATGGCTTCAGGAAGCTGATTCAAAGGAAAATATGAAGCCATGTTTGGAAGAAATGCAGAATATAATCTAAGTGTGATTCCATCTTTATTAAAAGCTCTCAAAAATGGTAAATTATAGTGTCAGTGTAAGTCATCAGATCCATGTGCTGAAGCAATTGTCATGACAGAAGCTTTCTTACTGCAAAAATTTGACTGATGCCATTGGGTCAACTGGAATTTCATTAATCTGGTGTGCCTCAATTCAGGATCTCAAAAGGGTAGCAGTTCCCAAAAGATGACAAAAAAGAAAAAAAAAGGTGGAATCACTACTAAGTCAGTTTTATAACGAGAGGGAAGAATCTTGGGTGATCTGGAGTTTGGAAAACTGAACGAAAGGTCATCAGAAACCCAGCTAGAAATACCCTCTGCTCTGCGTCCTTGAGATATAAGAGAAGAGTCTGTGTAAATAAGCACGAGGAGAGGAGGTTGGGAACATTTTCTGCAACAGAGCTGACTAATTTGTCTCAATTGCTTCCTCAACAGCTTGTTTGTCTACAAAGTTCCAAGCCTCCTGGAAACAAAAGAAGATTTGCCTAGTAGGTATTTGGGAATAGACAAAGATTCGGCATGGCAGGGTCCTTCAAATATACTCTTTTAAGGTTGCTGTCTGTTACTACAGGAACAAAATCCCTAGACACACAAGGGTAAATAAATATGAATCAGTAAAAACTCATTCATTTTATAACAAAAGCAAACAAAAAGAATGCTCTCAGGAGAAAATCCTTCTAACATGACTTAGATCCTTTTTGGCCAGCTTTAGGATTATAGGCAGACTCTGCCAACTCCTGACGTACACTTACCCAGACCTCAATGCAGTGGCTACTGTATCTGCTGTGCCTGAGGCTTGTAATGATGTCCTTACTTTACGTGACCTTTTGCAATGAGCAGCCTAAAATCACCCCGGTTAGAATGGTCATGCTAAGAAAGAAAATGTTATCAATATCTACATAGAGCTGTATGCACAATGAAAAATACATAACTCGGCACTTCTAAAGTTAACACTTCTTTGACAATACATTTAAAATAACACTATAGCCTTTTCCTTATCTATTAAAAAAAGCAATTACTAGAGATGGAAATATTGGTCTACACAAACTCTCCCTCTTGTTATTAGCATTTAAATAGATATCAAAAGCAGGAAAAAAATAGAAATAAGCACTTAAGGGAGATATAAATATGACAAGATACAAATAGAATATACCGTCCACCTTCAATATGTTATAATTACACTTTAGCAGTTAGCATGAATGAGTTACTTTAGTAACAGAAACTCATACTCTTGAGTGTAACAAATACTCATAACTTAAACAGCTATGGGAAGAAATGTGAAGGATATACAGGGTAGAATCAGAAATACACAATCTGCTCAGACAAATAATGTAGACAGACAAAACAATTATTCTTCATACAGCAGTTCTTTATCTATACCCTAATCTATTAAAATCTCCCCACCTTACTCAGCTAACCAATGACCAAAGCACTTGACAAAGTAAGACATGGAGAACCTATATTTTAGTCTGAGTGCAAAATCCCCCCTTTCACCTTAAAGGACAGTAAGCAAATCATGCTGAGTTTGTGACATACTGTTTAGAAAATGCAAAATGAAAGAAAAAATAAAGGATATTTGGAGTTCACTGGTTAGAGTAATTCCCTGTCTGTTCTGTGTTCTCAGGACTATTTTTTCATTTTACATTAAGCAATCACTGGACAATAGGCAAGGATTGGAAACTCAAGATTAACTCCTCTATCATATCCCATTCCCTGTCTTACATTGCTCCCAACTTATGCTACTTCTCTATGGCACAGCAATCATGACTTATTTTCTACACAGTGACCAGGGAGAAAGGGGAGTTATATCAGTTTTATATCCAATAACCTGATATGTTTCTATATCTGGTGACTTGAGAAGAGCCGGGAACCCAGAAGTCTTGCCACCTGAGGAGGGACTCCCAAGCTCAAGAGAAAATGGAAGTTCCCATATAATGTCTACATGTTACTTGTACAGAGAAAATCATATGTGTATATGTATGTTCTCTCATGTGCAATAAAAGAGCTTAATAGGGGAAGGCATAAAAAAGACCTTAATAAGGGAAAAAAAGTGGTCTAGAATGCTGGGAACTGGCACTGTGAGGACAATGATGGAATAACAAAACTAGTAGCATTGTAATGTAATACCTAACTATGAACTACACAGAAAGGACAGATTAGACTGAGGAATAACAATAACCATAAAATGTCATCAATCCTAAAGAAACACATTAATAATCTCTCTGCAAACTCATAGTTCTGCCTTACATCACAAATGATAGTTTCTTCAGCCAGCTCTTTACCACCTTATTGGTTTTGTACTGATCCCCATTGTCTCATCTTTACTAATAATGTCTGATGAGGCAATACATCAAATGCTGTGCTGAAGTCCCTACAGATCATGTCTATGACACTTGCCTTGTTAAAGAAGAAAACCTCTTATAAGAGAAAGAAAAATCCTGGCAAAGACTCTATTAAAACCCACACCACATTTTATCCCATCCTCAGTTTGATGCTCATGCATCCTTGAACTGTTCTTTCCTATTCTTCTTTTCTATTTAAAGGTTCCCAGATCTCCTTTCTCCTTAGCCTTGCTGTTCCTGAATTTAGGCATATGCATTCTCTCTCTTATCCACAGTTGGGTTTTTAAGTTTTCAGACTATGCAGTTTGCGGAGTCAGAGTAAGCTGAACAAATTAATTCAAACACAGTTTATATTTGTGTGCAGCTAAATGTGGTGTAGTTAAGACTACATGATACTAGGCACAAACCCTAGGCACAAACCAAGCATCTCTGCCGGGCTGCTATGGCGTCCACCCAAACACATCTGCATTGCGTTCCCAAGATCGCTGGGACTACCCATTCAGTAGGGAGTTCAAGTATCTCTGCTTTACATTGTTCTTAATTAACTGAGGAAAAATTGCCAAATTATTGCCTGCTTGTCTTGCAAAGAGAACACTGTACCTTTCTCTCTGACCTCTTGGTAGGTGGAGCATCTTGGATGACATAAATATTGGTATGAGAATTTATTCACTCTTAATAACAAATATGTTTAGAAATTTGGGATGATTTAGAGAATCAGTTCACACAATCTGTAAAAACATACAAGGCCAAAGTCCTGTGGATCAACCTCTTGCTGACAGATTGAAATACATAGTCTTTAGTACAAATACATAGGGGAACTGTTAACCTTAACAACTGTTTTCTAACAGTCAAACAATGACTATGTTAGAAAAGCATCTTAGTAAGAAAAACAGCTGTGTCAATGTTGTTTAGAAAGAAAGGAGTTTCTGAAGACATGGACAATTTGCAGTGAAAGGAAGAGTAGCATAAAAATTAGGATGAGACTTTTGGGGAGAAGAATAAATCAAAATCTTACGATTTTATAAAAGACATCTTTATTTGCAAGACAAATCCTGCAAATGAGAGAAAGAGACAAACCACGACTTAGGGTGTTTAGAAAAGAAAGATATTCCAGAAATTTTCATAAGTAAGTCAGCAAGCCACTGTATAGCGATGAATAAAAATAAGTATGAAAATGCATACAGACATACTTCTTATTTTTTGTAGAACCATAAACTGGTAATTTAATTTAAATAAATGCGTAAGACAATATCAGAAAGAAAGAGAGCAAAACACTTACTAAGTCTCCTCTACTTCTTATCACAGAACTAGTAACAGGTCCTTATACAAAGCAAACATTATGCTGTTGGCCGACAAAAACTGGAACAGGAATGACTCTGGTTTTCTGACATACTGCAACAGGCTAGCTGGAGTATTAGAATTCAGGGCTTCTCTGCAGAAGATTTCAAGACAGCACCTAGACTCAATTCGATGCTTCTACATTTAGAAGAGCTACAAACGTCACAGAACTTGGTATTCTAACCCTGGGGATAAATAACAAAACTGCTAATAACAATGTCTCTCTTAATAATTTGTATCCTTCAAGTTTTCCTTAGGACAATAGCTTTTATAAGCGCACGCATGTGTGCGCGTATGTATGTATACATATTTATGTGGACATATATGCACTGTCATATCCTTGGCTGCCTGGAAAGAATAAAAGGAAGGGAAGATGTTAAATGTTCTCAGATCCCTCTCTCACATCTTACCTAAAGGATCATTGAGATCTCTAAACTGTTTCTAATTAGTTGTTAATGACCTCAGAGTTTTGCAAGTTTAGCATCTTCCATATCTCATTTGATTTCCCCTTTGGGCTAAAACAATATCAAGGGTCTAAAATGAAGATAAAATACACCTCTATGATCCCCCTGGTTATTGGAACAGAGACACAAATACTGGAAAGTCTAAGGGGAAACATCATCATCATCAGTGGTTTTATAACCTGTGTTAACAAAAAATACAGAAGTGATTGTATAGCTAAAGTGCCTCTCACTTTTCAAACCTCAGAGCGGGGCTCATGAATGGGAAGGATTCAGGGTTTGGCCCTCCTGTCTAAGAGAGAGTTCTTATAGCTCCTGAAAGAGACTGTGAGTAAAGCTACCTCTTCAGTGGTCATTCGCCAGCCACACTACCGCACAGGCAAGAAAAGCCCACCAGCAAGCTCACTCGGATAAACTCTGACTAGGAACAGACCTGTATTTTTTATTCATTATTTGCTCTTTGGTATCCTGAACAATTTAGCAGTTTAGGAAGTGAGCTAACTATGTAAGAAATTGGCACTGACTTTAGAAAATGCATAAAACCCTCCAAGGTTTCAGAGTTAATTAGTTAAATAATCAAATTGCTGAATTTATTAATTTAATGACAGCGATATTTGTGCCTACTATGGTTACCTACCTATTTCCTATTTGCAAATAAATGAAAAGAGGGTAACATTAGTCTTTAGTAATCCTTAGTGCAGCATTTTTTATTTGCTTTTTAAAATTTGGACTCGTTATAGCTATATAATTGGTTATATATCATCCTAAGAACTCATTCAGTTGTAAAACATCCCCACATTTTTTAACTAAGAACTGCCTCAAGGTGATGAAATAGCAGCAATACAAAATTTCAGGGTTGTAATGCAAGACAGAAAATGTCTTTGAAGAGCTGTTAAATCTATAAATCTCAGAAGCACTCTAAAATATGTCTTAAAACAAAGTGACCAAGCTTGTCATTTAAAAGGAAAAAATACTGACAATATGCCATTACAGCATATTGACTGAGAGGGTAAAGTCACCATGATTAAAATGGAGCAATTCACTTTGAACTAACTCTAGTTGACTCCTCTAATGTGCCTGAGGATTGTCTGTGGCAAGCCCAGAGGAAATCTTTTGTGCTTCAGTTAGCAATAAGGCTTGCAAATCATTTTTCTTTCAAAAACTAACATAGATTAGTGCACATACCAGTAATATTTGGGTTTTTGCTTGTACTTGAGACCCTAGGAGTTCAATATACCGTTACATTTCTTTTACTGAGGTGTTAATTTAAATTGTATATTTCTCTTAAATCACAGGTAGGTTTGCCTCATCTAAAAAATTGAAGAGGTATTATTGTACAAAAATATTTCCTCAATACATAAGAAAAAAAGGACATTACTCAGTGCAATTCACACAGTCTGCAATCCAGTAGAAAACCCTTATTATCAATAAAATCTCCAGTTAGATTGTTTGTTTAGCTGTGTCAAAGGGATTGGCCACACATTATTACTCCTTTCTTTGTTTTGTTTTGTGGAAATAGCAAGCAATCTGTTACAACCAGCTGTTTTGTAATCCTTTGGTGGCAGAACAGTGGCAGGATTAAGAAGCCCTTGTGATTCTTGTACTTCTTGCTCTGCCCTGATAAACATGCAACTTCCATCACCAGCATTCAGCTTGATGCCTGCATATCTGCCTACACATACTGTAAAAAGCAACTGGATAGTCTATAGCTCCTTTTAGGGAAATAACAGCTTTTACTTACGAAGCAATCTTATATCATATTTTTACAAGTTATTTACCTTCTCATCTTTCATTTCTACACTTTTAGAATGAATAAATAATTTTTTTATCTCTTTCTGTGTGGGAGGAATACTCAGGCATTCATGTTAAAAACAGAGTTACCACAAGTGAAACAAAATCAAAAACCTTTGGATAACTAAGATTTCAACTATGCTAGGTTGACAAAGCCCAGAATTAAATTAATTTACCAGTGTAGAAGTATAATAAATGAATGAAAATACATATGATGGATCAATATAGCTACAATAGTATTGTTATTCTATGGAATATAAATAGTAAGGTCACCAAGATCCATCTCACAAATAGAATAGCCCTGAATTTCCAGGAGCTTACCTACACACACAGCAAGCTCTGAATGAGGCCTCTACTTACATATTTTTTTCCCATTCAAACATACGGGCCTTGTAGAGGCAACTTATCAATCAAAGATAGTACTCCATTTAAAGCTGCTGCAACATTAATGTTGTAGCTTGTCTCTATTTTTCAGCTAAATAGAGGTTTTCTTTTTCACATCACATAAAGTCTTCAGCCAGCTCAAGCCTTCTAATAAATTGCAAACTGTGTTACCGTATATCTTCCATTATGCTGCTTGTTACTTTAGTAAGACAGGAAATTAAAGCAATAAAACACTTTCAGAATGATAGGACACACTCAGGCAGTCATTTTTCTTATGTTCCAGTATTATTCTTCAAAAGACCTTTTATGATACTAATATTAAATTCTTTGAAGTCTGAAGAATCTGTGGAAAGCATTGAATTTCTAAGATAGAAAGCTCAAATACTGCATCTACTCATGCATTTATTAAAACAGGGTTTGTGGGATAGAATTAAAAAAAGCCTAAAATGCAATACAACTAAATAATATATGACCTGATACATTTGAGATCCACATTACAGAGTACATTGTGTGGAAATTTGATTTAATGCTAAAGAAAATCTATTTTGCCTTTGTCTCACCTTACGTGGCCAAATGCACACCAGATGTGGTCATTCATATAAAAGGTTGGTAGCTGCAAACTAAAGCACAGAAAACCAGACAAATACTATAATGGTCACTTATGCATCATGTTCACATAAAGGAAATTGAATCAAGCTTATGAAGCTGTGTACTCGTTATTAACCCCACAGAAAAGGGTTGTGAAGACTGCTCGTTTAATGGATGAACACTCAAAGATTGAAAGAGATCAGGTAAAAGGAAAAGACCTTAAACATTTCCAAAATGAAATTAATAAAAATGTTTTAAAAATTATTTCATTGCTGAAAACTAAATAATGTTTAGAGTTCCGGAAAGAAAAGGAGAGAAAAAGAAAATAAGAAAATAAAAAGTAAAAAAGAAGCTAGGCTATCAAAGATTGCTCTGTACCTGTTAACTATTCATCAGGATGTATTATCAAATATACGGTAGAAATGGATTCTTTGCTTATTGAGTGTACCGAGTGAAGGTGTTCAATTAAGAAGCCTCAGAGAGCAGTGAATGTTCATCATGTAAGTCATGATTTCTCTGGGATTTTAAGTTTTATATTCACCTTCAGTTTCACTGTAGCTATCAATTACTTTTCCAGTTTCATTTGATCTATTTTATATAGATTTTAAACAACCTCCGGTGAGAGTTCCAAGTTAGTACATGGACACTTTCATTTAGCAGAACGTAACAATATATGGTTAGCAGCTACACTATTGCCATTCTGATTAAAATTTCCAGGTTCAAATTAAAAATAAATCTTCTACTACTCCTACATGCTAATTCACCATGGGAATAAAGTGTAAATACATGGAATACAGAAGGTAAATAGGCTATTTTGTCAATTCATTTTAGTTTTGCAGCAATCACTTTTTCTGTCTTCAGCACAATCTTTGATATTTTTCAATTTTTTTCATATACATCTATCTAGAAATTAACTGGTCCAAGTCTAAGATATAACCACTCAATAACTCAATAATGTTTCCTTCCTCATTTTTGACACATTTCTTCTCTGTTGGAATTCCAAAGCAATCAACTACCTGGGGATATATACTTCTCCAGAGATCTCCCCTCCAGTATATCAATTAACTCAAAAGCAATTTTGGATACCTCCCAATATACTACTACCATCTGGTCTCCCTAAAGCCTCACAAGCTGCAGTAGACTTGAATTGGTCAAAATGATGCTAATTTTCTAAATTACTTACAACGTAGGCATGCTCCTACTCAGTTTCCTTTCTTTTTTTCTGTTAAGAAATTTCCTAGCCACCTCCACCATCCCTAGAGATGTGTTTTAATACCTACACACAAGTCCCAGAGAGTTACCTGGCTGGCTGCTCTGTGGTGCTCTCCAAGGACTTGCAGCCCTCCCGTTGCGAGGGCGGGAGGTGTGAAAGTGCACTTCAGCTTCCATCTAGCCTTCAGTTCTAGGCAAACAGAGCTTGGGGAGGAGAAAGTACTCGCTGCCCTTATCTGATATGGAAGGTGAGGCTGGGCAGCATGGTAGGCATCATTTGGTAACATGGGGGCACGCTGGTAACTCATCATTCAGGGTTACAGGGAATTCTCTCTCCAAAAATTGTCAAAATAAACAGATCTCCTGCTCTGTTTAGGTTCTGTAACATGTTCCCCACCTGGTGCATAATGAAATGTGACTAACATCACATGCATGGTTTTTATTCTCTCCCCAAGAGAGAAGGTCTCCTCTCCACAGAAGCTCTTCTAACTTTATTGTGAGGGAGGAAAGAGTGAAAAATAGAAAACTGCTCCTTCGTTATTTTATTCCATATCCTGCTTAGGTATTTTTATTTGAGATAGCAAGGAAATTTTGCCTGCCACGGATGGACCTTATGTAATTCCCTGTTCCTAATTCATACATGTCATTATGTACCAAGTTCACTGAAAAGGAAAATACCAACCTATCAAGATTCTGAAAATCTGGTGGAAAACAAAAAAGAATCAAAACTATTAGAAATAATTCACAAAGTAACTGTGAGTCATTTATCTGTTGCTTTGCTGAGGTAATATGAAGACAGGGCAATTTCCTGCTTAGAGCAAAGGGCTGTGAGCAACAGGATTCATAGCTCTAATCCCCACTGAGCCAACCTGAGGCAAGTCATTCAGCATCCCTTTGCTTCAGTCAATCCAGTTTGAAAACTGAGCAAAAAGCAGAACCTTAGTGAAACAAGAGGCTGCATCTATGCAAAGCTACCTCTTGAGTAAACAAAATGAAAAAAAATATATGTGTAAGAAAAGGGGAAGGAGAAGCGAAAAAAAAAAGATTTTTAATGGTTTGAAAGAAGTTGAAGAGAGGTCAAATACACTGCCATGATGACAGGTACACTTTCTAACAGAATTTGAGATGTTAGACTGAAGTAGGCTCATTTTCTATTTATTTTTTTCTATATAACATTATTTTGCCTTGTATAAAAAATATTGTGTTCTAATAATAATTTACTAATTAACAGCTAGGACCCTTTGGAGGGAAAGACCTTTTTGGAGCGAAAAATATTCTAAAAATACTTCAGTAACTTAAAATACCGTCATTTTTAAACAAGTGGCATTCCTTCTCACATAAAGTGAACCTAGAAGTCAGGGTTCTTCAATGAATTCCCCTCTGCCTCCAAACATTTTTCTAAAGAGATGAATTTGAGAATGGCATCAACAGCTTTAGGGTGTGATACACAAATAAAAGATAATGAAAACTAGAAATCAATTCATGGACTGCATTTGTTTTCTCTGCATGCTTAATAGAGTCTCCCATTGTTAAGGACTCTGTAAGTAATCATAGATTTCTTATTTAGTCTATTGGAATAAAAAGAGAGGTACTATGTGGATTAAAATGATACAAATTAAAAAAGAGATAAAATACACTGGGGGGTTTTATGGGCTGAGTAGCCCATAAAAGCATGGGCTACTCAGATGATATTTTCTCTGCCAGCATGTAAAAAATTATAGATGCATTAAGTATCTCAGAAATTATTCTCTTTACAGCATTATGTATGGAGTTGTCAGTTTTTTCTACTGATCTTTGATGATTTATAACAAATACCTAATTTAAATATAAAAGGGATGGTCACATTTATTGCACACTTGGGTATTTAGGAATACTCACGGACATTGCAACACTTTTTTTTAAATCATATAAAAGTAATCTGAACACAATGCCAATGAGCAGAAGAAACTATCATTATCCTTTGCTTTTCAGACACATTTTAATATATGTTGTACAGACTAGTCAGCATGGACAACACAGTATTCATTCTAAGCACTTACTCTATTTGCCTTGAGGAAGAAATTACTAGGTGAAATTTTACTAGGTGAAATTTTTCTTCCTTATCCAGAAAGTCACCACACAGGATTATCCTGGCATCTCTGTCTTTAACCTTGAGAAGGTATCATTGTACTCAACACATTTTGTCATATTTTACTTAATGAACATATATTAAAAGGCATTACTCTGCTGCAGACTCTAAATAAAACTTTGGACCAACTTTCCTACCAACATAGTGCTATAGGAGTCCAGTAAGTGAAGGTCTGACACGTGCTTAATCACTGACTTGAGAAGAGTGAATTAAATCAAAGAACCAGCTATTTGCTAAGAGAAAAGTATTGGCCTTGAAAGGTACAGATTTTTGTTTACTTAGAAATCTGCCATTGAAAGTAATAGGAATTTGATTGTTTCTAAAAATCAGAAAACTGATTTGGGCCCAAGAGTAGGCCTCACACAGCATCACTGCCTCTAGTACTTAATCTTAAATAGACACAAGAAAAAACTCCTGCCATTCATTCATCTCCAGCCACTATGGGATTTTTGCTGTACAGAAGAAATGTGTTGGAATCAGCTGTCCCAAGGCCACAGGACCAGAATGGTTTATTCGCTGGAGAGAGGAAAATGGCACCTCTGGCCCAGGGAATCTAGAACAATCCTGGTAGCCACACACTCTCTGGGACTGCAGCAAAGCCCAAATTGGAGATCTCAAAGAAATACAAATACTTTGCCCAAGGTCCGATAGAGTTTAATCCTATAGAGAGTTCACAGTAAGAAAACTTCCTTCTAGAAAGTCTGAAACGATGTAGGCTAAATTCAATTTCTTTAAGCACCCTATGACCTCCCCACCAAGAGTAAATATTAGACATATTTCTTTTAATAAAATGTATTACTACATTAAATGAAAGTATTTGAAACAGGAAACCCTGAGAAAGAACTGTCCTACTACACTTGCTTCCAGTGTCCACAGTCCTATCCCTGGTTCACAGAGGAGTCAATTCTTTTACGCTGTCGCACACGACAGCAGACGTTCGGGAGTCATGTCACGTGCCATGCCTCCATCCAGGCATGGCACAAAAGAATCATTTGATTTGGTGTAGTCCCAGCACCTTCCCTCCCAAAAAATCACAAGAAGTACTCTGGCAATCTTTGTTCTCAGTACAATGTATGTTGTTGATGAAAGGCGTAAAATCTATCTAAATTATTTGGCAAGTGATCTAACACACAGGATAAGCAAACATTGCTTCCCTTCGTTTCCCAGTGTAAAGCTGAGAAGAAAATAACAGAATTACTGGTGAAGACTGAGACCTGCTCAAGCTTGCTAAAGACACCGACTGCAGGCACCTGCAGCTGCTTCCACCTTCCATTCTGCCCTGATGAATACAAAAGGGTTAACAAATCAGGACTAAATTTAACTTTTCTGTTTCTAAACCAGGTCCGTTCAGGCATGCCACATGCATTTGTTCTCATCTAGGATTGACTATATGACAAGCTTGAACTTTTAACACCAAGGTATTTTTGAGTTACGGGAGAGCAAAAGCAGGTTACAAGACTTTCACAAAACCGAAATCTGTAAATTTTTCACAGTATCATCATTCAAAAATGATTTCCCTTATTTTCTTTAAACCTTCCAAAATAATTCACTGTTGTTTTGAGACTAAGAATGAAAAAATAATAGCTAAAATGTATATTGCCTCCTCCTTTAAAGTTCAGAGTACAAAAAAAGGTCCTGGAATACAGCTGTATTCATGTAACCTTCCCTCCAGGGCTGCCACCCAAATTACAGTGCAATAGCATCTTGCTTGTTTTCCGAGGAAACAGAGGGACATCATCCAAGAAAAAAACTGTGACTCATCGAGCTATCTACTTCTCTAGCATGTTTCAGAACCTGGAGTCCGCACCTGCTTGCAGATAGTCGCTTTTTCTTATATATGACAATGCTGAGGAAGGAATAGGGCATAAATGCCAGTGTTGAGTTTGTCGCTACATGCCTGCCCTTCTAAACTGTCAATAGGAGATGTTATAAAAAGATACATTTATTGCAAATTATTAAATTTTGCCATTTGTTCTATTCTCTAGCCTTTTCTACATACGAAGATAACTGTTAAATAGTAAATAAGCAAAGTACCAGCTAAATATTTGAAATGATACAAATTAAAAATATATTTAAAAAGAACACTGGAGTCCTTTAGGCTTGATTTACAGCTTTTCAGTGTTTTCTTTTTCCTGTATCTACCTATGGGTTATGATACAGCATGGTGTATAAAACTATAATTCTCACATTCAAATTAAGTTTTGGGTTATTTTCCTTTCGTTTTTCTTTCTCAAGGAAAAAAGGTAGAAGAATATGTGCATGATGCATTTATTTAATTTGCTTATGGTTTCTTGTGTTGAATAATACGACAGCTGCTGACTTTTTGACATTTGAGTTCATACTCTACATCCAGCTTTTCTCAAACTTGCTTATGCAGCTACAATAATTTCAAGAAAATCTGCTCCCCAGAAAGCTTGAGTTGATATGCTCCATTCTCAGAGCGAGAACTAGATACTAAATGTTCTCTTATTTTAGGATTATAAGAAAGGCAGTTTCTTCCTCTGAAAGGGACAGCTGAGTTTTGTAGCTTACAGTTGTTTTGGTTACAGCCCATTTTTGAGGAACAGACCACTTGGCAACATTTACTAAACTGGCTTTAAAAATGAGTTAGAATTGTGAAGAATCTCTTAAGGATTATTCATGCAATTCATAGAAGTTTGCCTTTCCTATTCTAGTATCCCTTAATTCCTGCACAAAAAAACAGCCAGCAGAGCTCCACCTTTTATGTACTCTCTACTGAACCGGGAGGTTTATGTAAAAGGCCAGATCTCTGACTGTTTCAAAGGGAATATTTTGTACATGACTTTTGGTTTTGTACTGTAATGATGTTCATTTTCACAAGCTTTTATGGCTGTCAACATGCTGATTGTTCACACTGAGACACAAGGATTCTATACTTAGTAAGTAAGACCCACCAGAATATACTGAAAAAAATGTAACTACCGAAGTTATATCTAAATCAAAATGTTATGAAGCTACTTCATCTTCATGTATTATAACAAATTCTGAATATCCAACTTTTTTAAAGAGAAAGAGCTCTGAAAATATCAATACCTAGAATTTAATAAAATCCAGCTCAAGACAGAAGACTGCAGAGCAAATGGACAGTGCATGCTAGGAGTAAACACTTAATATGTGGGATGAAAATTAATAAAAATAATTAATTAAATGCATAGGTCCTTATATCACTTTATAGGTGAACCATAAGATTGTTAGCTCTTTGCATACTAGTCAACCACTTCAACCTCTTCTTTACTACAGTTCTGAAGTAGATAAACTAATGTCTATCACCAAAAGGTTAATATTTACTAAGATACCCATTAGATACCCATTTTATATTATTTTGAATTCAAAGATAAGGGAGTACTTTCTAATTAAAAAACACGTGAAGATGAACTTTAATGCCCACCATTGCTGAGACCTAAAAGTCTTCTTGTACCATTAATGCTTCTGAGTAGGGGTGATATCTTTACTTTTGAAACATATGCTTCTTCTAACAATCCTACTATTTTTTATCTATGTAGATTTAGAACTTTATCCCACTAGTGCCTGAATGGTTTCATTCACTAGCAGATTATAAAGAAATCCCATGAATTTGGTATTGGCTTATTTTTCTCTTGATGCACTTATTCGCTGCCTCCACTCTTAAAGACACCTGGTGAAAGACACTCTGGACTTCAAAGACAATAAGTGAAGGAAAAGGTCCTGATGATTTAACATGATTAAATACATAAATAATGAGATTCTTTGTGTGCATGATGCCTAGCGAATCTTCTGTGTTTACATAAAAATCTCTTGGATCTTTCTTCTACAGTAGAGATTACCCATGACAACCCAAAGAGTTTCCTTTTTTTTAGTGAAATAATGTTGAAAAGCCTTGATAACTTAAGGCATTAGATACAAAATTTACTGGGAGATTCAAATTATGTTTTTCCAAGGTGCACCATGCTGTGCTTGCTGTGGTGGGACTTATTCCAGAATGACAGAACTAACATTTCCAAAAGTTAGTGAATCTAATCCAATCTCAACCATAAAGTCAGGACTTTGTAAAAAAAATTGTGATCAGGCTTTTTGAAAATAGTATATTTACCTACTATAAAAATAATGCATTTATCTAACTGAGCAGCAGAAAGCAATACTGACTGCTAATGGCAATGCTTGTTGCTCATTGCTTCTCAATAAAATCTGAATTTAAATAGACTCAAATTGTTTTTACCTTTTATATATATGTATAAAATACATATAATATTTCTAAGGTATATAAAATTATGCTTGGGAAGAACAGTCTGTAGCTACATCTTGAAGGAAAAATAATTGATGCAAGGATGTCACAAATGTCTTGACTTTTTTTTTTTTTTGTTTTGAATCCTCTTGTAGAGTGATCAGTTTGTTAACAGAATATCTGCTCACTTCAGTCCTTGCACATTCAAGTCTATTCCGCTACTTCTCTGTTTCCAAGATAGAGTACCCTGACATATTTTTGGCTTTACAGGCACATTTAGCGTCAACAGAAAGATTTCCATATATGTCTGTTGCTCCTATGAAGCAATCATGGAATTGTTTCATACACATTTTCCCCAGATACTATTTCAAAACCTGCATCATCTCAACTGTGTGCAGATCACCCAAATTAACGCCCAAAAGACTTATACTTATCAATAGCAGGATATCTTTTGCAATTTGCTGCCACTTTGGAATAAGTCCTAAGGCTGTATCTAACCAAAGCCTTCAGCTATCAGACTGTCTACCCTGACAAATAAAACAAAGCCAGTGAGCACTTCCTGGCCCTGAGGTTCAGTAATGGGGCCTATTTGCACTCCAGCTCGCACTCCTCAATCACTGCGGCAGCCACACCGTGTTCATATGGCCCTATAACATGATTACTGCTGTGTTTATTTTTCCAGCTCAGAGGACCTGCGAAGGCTCTAGGTATTGCTGCTCCTCGGAACAGGGCTCTGCTCTCCGGAAGCTGAAGGGCGTGTGTTGGCACATGGGCCCCCCTGAAGCTCCCAGGCCTGCTGGGATAATGGCAGAGGGCTGCATAAAGCACCTCCCAGAGCTGCTGTAGTTTGTCCTTATTGCTCACTAGGACTGATCCCTGATGAATAACATCACTGAACTGTGCACAGGCACCCTCTCAGAGGGTGCCCCTCAGCTGGTTCAGGTCTCCGCAGTGACAATAAAGATGCTATAAATAAAGCCGTATGAATGATCTCAAGTGCAGTGCTTGAGGCTGCTCTTTTATTTGTCAAGAAAGCTCTTTGAGAATAGAGAGAATGCATTTTGAGGATGCCCATCTCCTTTGCACTACAATGTCTAGTTAAGAAAGTTCCAGTAGGCAACCATTAACCAGCTGGTAAAATGCATAAACAAATTTTGTAGTAAAATCTGTAAACTAGCAACTTCCCCTAGGGATATACACTCTAGCCATTAGGACAGACTTTTACACTCCCAGCTCTTGCATCCTGTATTTATTTCATACAACGTACTGTGAAAGTCTCAGACAAAACACTCTGTCTCAAGATATTTCATAAGCTTGTCCTCAGAGCACTGTTTAGCACACCTGCGTCTACTGTTATCTCTGGAAGCTTTCTAATCACCGAGTCTGCGTACATAAGGATATCCTAGGCGTCAACAGAAACTTGGGGATAATTTCCAAATTCCAGCTCTCTATCTCACTTTCTGGAATTCAGAATACTCTTTATAAAATTAAATCTATTTGGCCACAATATTTGGCAATTTGTTTTATCCAGCTGCACGTAGGTCCTCATACTTTGGAGAAGACTTTTGAGAACTTTCTAGCTTACCTTTATGTAGTACCTCAAAAGACTGCAGTGTCTAACATGCACTGAACGACTCAGATTCTTCACTATGAAAAATTTAAGGATACAAGAATAAGTTCACTCGTAAATAATGGGAAGAAGGCTATTAACTCAAAAGAAGAGATTGGATTAGGAATAGGAATAAGGAATGCTCCAGCATTTCAGCTACATTTTGTGACCACATAATCGTTTTTCTACTAACTCCCACGAAGCTATAAACTTGCTATAAATGCTTCTTAAAGCAGCGTTTTTGTCCTCTAACTGCTAAAAGTGGCTGCCAGAACCACAAGAGTAGGCAGTTTGATCCATCTCCACTTTCTCTAGCCAGAGATGGAATGATCCAGCCTTGTTTAGTTGCCCTTCTTCAAAACCACAAATGTCTTGACTTTGATTGTAATGAATCTGAGGCAAACAGAATGAGCACTGAAATACCATGAGTTACTTTGAAGGATTAAGACATTACTTTTCTTGTCATCTTTGAAGTGGCTTAATCAACATCTCTCCTGAGCTGTTTATTTTGTCCTACCTAAGCCTGGTTTCACCTGTTTCACTCCTCTAATGATGGCAATAAAACTTCATAAATCTTTTAATGAGAAATACTACATTAATAATCTCTGAACTAGTTTTAAAGTATCCTCATTTCAATAGAACATCTTAAGATATATCAGGGTTGGATATTTTTTAAAAGAGTGGTTGCCAGCACTGACTTTCAAAGACAAACTTCAGGGCTGTGAATTCTGAAGAGAGTCTCCTATAGAACATCCAAATTATACCCTCCATTCCATAATACAACACCACTGTGTTGTGCACTGTGCCAGGTTTGCCATGATAAGAATTATGCCAAATGCCTTCAAATAAGAACCACAGATATTATGCTTACAGAATTTGCCAGTTGGTTTCCACAGGTAGATGGCAATTTTGCATGATGACTTTTGTTATCTCTTCATTTGGTATTTCCAAATATACCTTAGGACATTTATATTCTGTATGAGACTGCACAGGGAGTATAGTCTCTTCAAATAGAAGCGAGAAGAAGCCACCTTTGAACAGGTGCTAAAAAGATGATTGAAATAATAGAGAGCCTATCATACAAAGGAACACTTGCCCTGTTAAAATTAGCAAAATAATGGCTCAAAAGTCATATAATTGCTTTTTATAAGTAATTATGTTTGAAAAGGAATTTATATGTCATGAAAGCAGCAAGACTACTTAAACTAAAGGGCACTGTTGGCAGAAAAAAAATGCTATAAATCGACCGTGAATAAAATTAGGCTAGAGATTAAGAGTGTTCCTAATGATCAGATATCTGCGAAGCTCCAAAACAGTTCCACAAGAGCAAAAGTAGGATGAAGAAAAATAAAATGCCAGCCAGCCAGTTCCCATTAGGATGGAGTCTGATCTGTTTATGAAAGGTGTACAACTATATACCACAACGGAGACTGGCTTCAGTGAACATTTTCAGCCACATTTTCAAACCTGTTTTTCTGTTTCATCTAATTGCTGTGCTAAGGACCAAAAGTTCAGTCTAGCAAAGCTTATCATTTTAGTACTTCAGTCCTTTTCTTGATTTGTCTCAATGCCTAAAAAAGAATCTGTATTTTCTAACAGTTGTACTTCCACATTTTTATTCCTCTTTAGCCAGTATGGAAAATCCCAAAGACTACTTTGCATATTACTTATGAATATATCTCCTGTGCCTCAGTATGCAGGCTGTTGCTATTATTGTTACTATTTTGAAAAAAAAAATGCAGACATTTAAGTGTCACAATCTAAAAAAGCCAATATAAAATAAAAGCAGGCAGTCTTAAACATAAAATGTCATTAAATGAATTTTTGATGAGAACAGAAATATTAAAGAAGTGAGACCTAAAAAGTGGCCTGTATGGCAGAAAATTAGCTCTTGGGAGCTACGGAATAGGGAGAGGAGGTAGAACAGAATGTTTTATCTGCATGGGCTACAATGATCATTGACAAGAACATCTATTAACTGCCTAATCTACATAAACCTTCTGCAATGGAAGCTCTAGTGAGCCTAAAGCATTTAATTGTGAATCATCTTATTTTGTATTTTTCAGCACCATATTTACTCTTTCATCCTCTCCTATTTTTTTCCAGACATACTGGTGGCAGCAATTGCCCTATAACACTGGTTAAGCTTATCCTTCGTGAAGTTTTCTGGAGTGATTGAGGTAAAAATAAAAATGTTCTGCTATTTACCCTTGGGAGAGTGTGTGTAGTTTCTTTGGTTTAAATAGGCTTTAACTACATCCCACAGAGTGATGCTTCACAGTGTATTATTAGTGTGATCAAAAAGAATGTTACTAGAAAGAACTGAGCACTAGCCAATGTTAAGCACTGCTATGTATATTTCTCATCTATATTTCACAAATTCAGAAATTTCAAAGAAGTGGAGTCTTTTTTTGCAACACTTACTTTGTTCTGTACTTTCACTGGTGTTTTCTACTTGCTGATTTTTTTTTTAAATTATACATTTTCAATAGTAATGTGCAAGGTCTACATCTTACATTTGTAAATCCTTTTGACAATATGCATGTCCAGAACCAGCTGCTCGAATGTGCAGATTCTGCCACAGGGAGAAGAGGGAACCTCTGACACCTGAACATCGCATCAACTACTAACTAGAAGGTTTTGTTATGATTGCTAGGACTGGTAAACTTCAGAGATTTCTTATATAATCTATATAATCTACTAAAAAAATAACCGCACATTTTCTTGACATTGAAAATAAGTATACAAATATTTTGAAAGCATTCCTAATTATTTTATATGCAAAACAATATAAAGAAAACTCCTATTCTCTAATAAACAAAACACAAGGCCATGATGTTTGTTTTTTGGGACTACAGAGCTACAACATGGGCCTATTTCACTGCCGCTCCTAGGTAGTTCTTCTGTTTTCCACAGTGGCTCAATAATCCTTCTTCCAATAGCCATATACAGTCTGATAATCCATTTGTGCTCATTACCAAGCCTGATTCCTTGTGGGCCTAATTCTCCTACACATACTTCAAAGGACTGAACTGACTTATGGCTTGGTAATTGTGGGTGAAATTTTCTGGAATATCTGGAACCAAGACACATTGTACCAAATCTGTCCCTGGAATTCCTTTACTGATATCACTGCAGTTATGCAAAAGATAAATCTGGCATTTAACTTCAGGAATAATAGAAGACATATCATTAAAAGTGCTCAGATGCTGTTTGAAGTAACAAAATGACATAATAATCCTGTCTCTTTGTTTGAAATAAAAACTTGGAAATCAACTGGTTTGTGCTAGTACTGTGTCTTCCTTGTCTTCCAGAAAAAAGGAAGGGTGGCTGCTAGACCTGTCTTTAAAACATACTACTTTTGCTAATGTTTCATAACATTATGCTGCAATCCTTGACTAATCAAAACCATGCTGCTGAATGATGTAACTATGAGAGGCCTTAGAGGATATTTGAGCTCTTAAGGAAGCACTTACTTAAAAGATACTGTAGACTTACATGTTAAGGAATGTCTGTTTTAAAATAATTAAAACTTTACAGCATTTAGTGTAACTATTCTGAGTGAAACTTGAATTTCAATTGAGTTTTCTAGGAATATAAGGATATATTAGGATTCTTTTGTAATAGTTTCAGTGGCAAAACTTACAAAAAGACTTTTTGTTGGATACAGTGACATTTTTGTATTTTAGAGTTGTTGATTATATTTTTATTTTGAATAATTCTTTCCTTGATAAAGCTTTAAAACATCCAGAAATACAAAAGATTCTCTTTAACAATGCATATTTATAAAATGTAAAAATATCAAATGAGGGGCTCCAGAAATGCCTTTAAAACCATTTAAAACCATGAGCTGACAAACTCAACATAGATTAGCTGCAGTTAGGATGACAGTCTTAACTCCTCATCAGACAGTAAAGGCAGTTTTGCTGCTACTATACTAAATGTAGTAAATATTGATGCACCAAATGGTAATTTCATTAGGCATGGCCTCAAAGTTTAACTAAACTTAGCTTGCTCAGAAGTAACTTACATGTCTAATCATGGTGCTAGTCTCTTGGAGATGCCCAGCATATGCCTGGAATGCTTTATGAAGCTCCCCCAAAACAGGGCAATGCAGGCCAGAAGTACATGCACAAAAAGATTTCAGTATGTCAGAAAATTTATTATTAATAAAAGTTCCCTAGGTAATGATATTACTAATAACTAACTCTTGTACACTCCGATCATTCACTTATATGTGCTGTTTTATGCACATGAAACATAGGTGAACAATTTCTGCAGGCTCAAATTAACAGTTACATTCTACTTGGATATAAGCAATAATTCTCTGCTTTGGACACTTTTTTAACCTTTTGTCTTCATATTAAATTAAACTGAATTTATTACTTATCAGATAAACTGAAGTAATTACAGGGTAACTTTTGAAACACACACACGTGGAAGTCAACAAATCTATTTCAAAATATTTTGAGAATCATATGAATCATATAGTAAATTTTTTCTCCCAATGTGTTTTGTTTAAAATGGGATTCACTGTGATTTTCAGTAGTTTCCCATGTACTTAATTTTAAAATATGACCATTTCTTTCTTTTTTCTTTCAGCACTTTCTGAACTCTAGGGCATAAGACATCTTTGTTAACAGTTTGAAAAACAATCTGTCATGAATTGATTAGATTATTAAATCATGAAACATTCTGCGGGATTCCATGTTTCTAAATTATTTTGGTTGTCCAATCACAATTTACAGTAGAAATTCATTAATTTTCTTTTGCTTCTCCCATCGCTATTCTTCCAAGAGAACTTCCAGTTCTGTTTCAGAACTCTCCAGGCAAGAGATTCAATGGAGCATACACACTGGATTTGGAAAATAGCTAAAGTAAGCTAAAATTTCTTTACAGCAGTTCAATCACTACATTTTATTTTATTTCACTATTGAAGTCCTGAAGAAAACTATAGACATGTAGATAAATAGGGTTGGTTTCAAGGGAGTTTTTTTCTGATTTACATCAACATAGATATGGCAAGATTCAGGTTGCCAGTCACTGTTAGTGTGCTGAGCCTAACAGTTTCACAGTCTTGATTGATTGATAAAAAAGGACTCACTTCTTTTAAAGGTATTTATTTTGCCTTTTTAGATAATTTTACATTATGTTTATTTAGGATGCTTCTTTCTAGCAATTCTTTACCTTTTTCAAGACTTTGCTGCATGGGTGTTCACAAGTCCAGGCATTTCATATTGGAAACCTTGTTAAGGTGATGATGCATAGATATAAAGCAGATATTTCTGACTTTAAAGTTCTATGCATTTATTTACTTCCAAAATATTATGAAATAAACAGAACATACTGTGAAGAACTGAGGATTTAAAAAAAAAATCAGACTCTCCTGAGAAAAACCTAATAACTTGCTCCAAAAGCTCTCATAAATTATTAGCTTTGAAATCACTCGAAGTGTCTGAAACATTGTACGTGTCAGTGATGTACTTGAAGTTCACCTAAGAAACTGTATCAAAATATGCCAACAAAAAATGCCAGGAGCTACGCCACCTTGCAATCAATCACATATCTGTTTCAGAGTTATAAAATGTCAGAGAATGTAATTTCACCTGCTTCTCCTGCATACATTTAAATCTTCATGTTCTAACTGAGGAAGGAAGAATATGAAAACATATGTCAATTCTCTTTCTCTCCATCAGGCTGACTGTATATTTTTCCATAAAGTATTTATGTTTTTTTTGTAGATTAATACAATGTATATACAGATAAGTATTTTAAATTTTCATTTGAAAGTAGGAGTTGTGAGGAATTAGTGTCTTTCATGATAGTTACAGCATCTATATAGTCAGTGAAAATGTACAGAGTGGTCAAATATCTCTTCAGGAAGACTTATTTAGCTGAGTCAAAAGGAAGACTTAAAAATGTTTTCTGTGCTGAAAGTGAAGAATTAGCAATGCAGCGGGAATAAAGTTTACTGGGGTAAGTCAAAGGAAATGCTGCTATTTACTTACATATACAGTTCCATCCTACTCTAATGAAAACTGTTATCTAAATTCTACTTGTGTCATCAAGTGTATTAAAAAAATGAATTCTACATCTTATTAACCATTACCTAATGCAACTAAAACAATACAAATGGTAGAGAAACAGTACAGAAAATAAGTAACTGAGAGAGCAAAAAATGTCATCCTATCTAACATTAAAAGTAAAATGCTTCATTTCCATGCTCAGTGAAATACAGAAGAGCTAAAAGTAACCTATGCATTCAATTTCTTTCTTTCTTTTTCCCATGGCCTTTCTCCCTCCTCCCATTTCTCCCCATGAATACAGAGTACCAAAGTGCTTCCTGTTCTGAGCTACAGGACACATGCTGGGTGCAGCTCTTGAAGTTTGCTCAGCAAGGGCTAGAAGTAGGCAGCACAGGGAGTTAATGGAAGAATAATTTAAAATGAGCTTGGGTGGTTGAAAAAAGGACCCACACATAGTGGTAATAAGGTTTGCCTTTCTTGTTTCTGTTAGTAGCTGTTGATAATTTCAGATCTTTCCTTTCAAAATCTATTTCAAATCATGTCTGGAATAGTAAAGTGTGTTTAGCTCTTATCTGTCACTTTTTGATCATTTCTATTAACCTTACGCTATGTGCATTGATGATAACGATACAACGAATGATTAAATGCAGTTAAGAATAGTGATTTGGAATATGTACATTTATTATAGAGATTTAAATAAGTTACTTGATTTTTTTTTTACTGCAATGGAGAATACTACATTTATTACAGTTGCTGCATAAATCAAAAAAAGTGATATTTGCGTTTTTTTTCTTTTTTAAGAAAATTTTACCATTGCTTTGTAGCCCAATGACATACTTAATCCCAGTGAAAATTTGTTTCAATATAATGGTAAAGAAAGACTCATCTTGACACTTGTGTTATCAAGAACTCTGCTGATTCTGCTGATTTAGCACATCCTTTGCTGCCTATAAGCAGATGTAATCTTTCATTTTAGGAAATTAATGTTTTCATAGAGTTACTAAATGGCACCATGTACAAGTTGCCTTTTTGTTCTTCCTTAAATCTTGCTACTGAAAACACTGTGCAAATACACAGATTTGCAAGGAAGTCTGGTTATTGATTGCCCTGTGCAGCACCTGGATAGGAGAACAACAGCATTCTGAATAGTACAGGAGACTCTTTGGTCCAGGTGACACATTTATCTCTTAATATGATCTTTTTTATTATTATAATTTTATTTTTATTTACAAGGTTTGGAAGACATTATTAACTTCTCCATAGTTCTAGCCTCTCAATCACATAAGTATAAAGATGAATCTCAAATCAAGGACACTGAATTATAGAACTCTGGACAGGAAGCAAATCCAGGGAGTCAGTGGATGCTACTCAGAGCACTGCTGCCTGGATGCATCTATGATTTAAGATGGCTAAAGCACTCCACAGTGGTACAAAAAGCTCTTGCCTTTGCCTCACTGAGAGGGGAGAAGTCAGTACTTTCCAGGAATGGTCTTAGAAGAGAGACAACTGGAGATCAGAATTTGTTGATTTGAAGCAAAACAAACGTGAGAATGCAGTGAGAAACTCAATACAAGTTGTGAGGTAAAATTAAAAAGTTTCACTCCCCCTAATACAGTCTCAGGTGCTGAGCCTTGCACAAATTCTGTAAACAAAGGGCCATAAAGTAAGGTTGCTTTGGAAATGGCTAGGCCATTAAATTCAAACATTTTGAGAAAGTTTCACAGCACAGAGAGTATAATGCGTCTCCTCAGCCGCAACTAGAGAATGAAGTCATTGAAATGACAACATGCAGGTACTTTCATCTTCCATGCATTGCTGCAATGAAAGAACTCGTTTCTGGTGTGAGGAACCAGATTTAAGAGCAAGGGGATACTGCAGCTCTTGGCTGGTTCTTTGTGCTTTGAAGATCCAAAAAAGCTGCTAATAAACACTGACTTTTGCTGTCTTATTGGTCTAGCTATTTCCTTCTAGACTGACACTTGCCTGGTTTTACACTGTAGTGAACATCCTCATGTAATAGGGATTCTAGTAAAAAGACTCTCATAAAAGCAGTTGTGCAATTCGGCAGGAACAGTACTGAGCCCTTTTGAAAATACAGCCGGAGAGTAGGAATACATGTGTTCTTAACACTAGATACAGAGTGGTGGGAGTGCAACCTTGAAATAGCTTCCACAAAGCTAGAAAATTCCGTAAACACGTGAAACTGAAAAGAGTAATTCTAAAAATTAGCTCATCTTTTATAGTACTCAGAAAAAAACGGACTAGGTTGAACTTCTCCAAGATTTGGAGCTGGGGTAGATACTCTTACTTTACGAACTTGGTTAACCTACCTGTAAAAAAAATGAGAATGAAATAGAACAAGATATTGTAGGTCTCCTGAAATGCAGATGAGAAAAAAAAAATCCTACTTCATTTATGTCAGTCCTCAGTTTTCTCAAGTTAACAGCTCTATTATGTATAACAACATCTCAGATTCTGAACTGAATCTACTTCTGCTCTAATTAACTGGTTTTAGTTAAACTTGTTATGTCTTTTCACATGAGATTTCCATTGTGCAGACTAGCAGCCATAACTTATCTGTTTTTTTTAAAACTTAACACTGAATCTTTTTATACTCTAATCTGTATTATGCAGAGCTTCAAATACTCTAGCTGAAGTTTTACGGTTTCATGCTATTTAATGTATGCTTGCTTATTTTCAGTCTCTAAACACACACACTCAAAAAGATTCTAAAAGATCTAATGAAAGCTCCAAACTGGACTGGACCAGGCTAAATGCTCATGGCTATACCAAACCACACAGTTTCAGGCATCCATATGAAAAAATGGCTTTCAAATTGGATTGACAGGCAAAAACATCCAAAGAAATAGTGCTGTAGGAACACTGGATCAAAATACTGGATCCAAATTATGAATCAAGGGCCCAAACATACAACGAGTTACCTCCATCCTTAACAGCAGAATATTTGTTCATGATTTATTGGCCTTTCCACGTAGGGTTCAAGTCCTGCAAGATGACCTCATCAGTGAATTATTCCAAAGAATGTTACATTTCAAGACAATCTTTTCCTGCATGTTTCATCAGATAGGGAAGATCAATTTCCCTTTCATGTTTTGAACAGCTAGGCTTATGACAAAATGCATTTCTTTTTCTATCATGGACAGTATAAAAAGAAATAATACCTTGTTACAGTTTGAAATGTTCGTTGCCACCTCAAAATGCCGCTGGATTAGCAAACTGTATGATAGGATGATTTTTAAAGCAATTTTCAATAGTTTATGAGCATTGCTTGTCTGGCTTCATATGCAGTTGAGGAAAAGAATACAGGAAGTAGAAGACATAAGAGCACAAAGCGGTTAGTGTAACTTTAAGCAAAAGTCTAAAACACTCTTTTTCACTGTGACAGCTTGCTGATGAGAGATTACTTCCCAAGATCATTACTGGAAATAAGTTTGCTAGTAAAAATTAATCTATTGGTGCATAATACATAATACAAGATTTCAATTATTCATCCACCTTATTTATTATCTAATATGTGTAGGACCACTTAGTCATTTTGCTGTCCTGACTTAAAGAAGTATGTTTCTCTGGGCACGCAGAAAGAAATAACAGTTTAATACATTTTAGTTGGATATTTAGGATGTTGCCTTAAAACAACATAATCATTGTATTTTTCCTATCCACTGCACAAATTAAGGTAACAATATATTCAGTAGTTTTTTCAACCTGCTTTTAGTGAACTACTAAAGACAGCAATGTTTAATGTAGTAAAAAGAATAGATGAATGCAGTTCTTTCAATTACACTACTGTAAGCCCTTGGAAGTTTGCTTTCAATCCTTTAGTTTATGCTGTTTGCCAAATTTTTATAGCTGTTGGGTCTCCTACAGTATTAGCTTGCCATCAGGAAATGAGGAATGTCAAGGCTCACACACAGAAGTATTGCACAGGCAGAATTTAGTTATTTTGGTGCTTAACTTCAAGGTAAAATGAATGTCATTTCCCCCCAGAGGTTTATTCCCCAGAGAGAAACTGAATACCATCCAAGCCCACTACTCTTATCCTTATCCTTGTCATACTCAACTCAGCTAACTACAACAACAACAACCACAACAACAACAACAGAAATTGCAAAATGCTATCTTTTTAAGGAAATGTGACTGTCTGATACTATCACCTCATCTATGGATACAGCTTCCTAACTTGCACATTTCAGCTTGGTAATAGGGTCACTAGCCAGTCAAATACTATTCCGGACTTTATGTCTAAGACTAAAAGCCACACTAAGGAAGATACAGATACAATAATTTGTCCTACCAGTCTGCAATGAGATTTAAAAGTAAAAAGTATCATACTGGTAGCATCACTGTTGTGCTTAATCATCATATAGTTTGACACCATCAGCACTGCAAGTTACAATTTAAATTTACTAAAAAAAGGAAGGCTGATAATATTTTCAATTTATCAGTATGGATAAATTTCACATCCACAAGTGCTAAGATTAGAGGAGAGAAATGAGCACACTGTCTCAGAAAATGTTTAAATGTGGCTCTCTCCACAGACAGTCATGCAATTCTCATTTTCTTACAGTTGTCCCATTTAGGAGACCTAGGCTGCTTCTTCCAACTTTTTTTTTCCTTTTTTTTCTCTTTCCTTTTTTTTTTATGCTTTTATTCTTCCTTAGAATCACAGAATCACAGAATGCCTCAGGTTGGAAGGGACCTCTAGAGGTCATCTAGTCCATCCCCCCCGCATATGCAGGGCCACCTAGAGCACGTGGCACAGGGCTGCATCCAAGTGGGTCTTGGAAGATCTTCAGAGAAGAAGACTCCACAACCTCTCTGGGCAGCCTATATCCTTTCCGTGTATACTTTCCTTGTATCCTTTCCAAATATGAGATGGCTTGCATACTTTTGAGATGCATGGTTTACTTGCAAGATTAAACAGGAACTCAAAAAATGCCTAGTGCTTTCTGATATTTTTTGAGTTCTGTATCAAGCCATTTGCATCTCTGTTAAAGAATGTTCTAACTGTCCTTTCTATTGAGACTCTATTTTTTTTTTTCTTGTTTGAGGTTAAAAAGTATAGTTTGATCTGAGGAAGGCAGTTATGCACGAGAGACTTCTCTGTACTAAATTAGAAGGTTTCTCATGCCTTGCATTCCTTCTTCTTGATTGGTACGATATGAGTTTTGATTTATTATTTAGCATCGCTTCCATACCGTATATGAAATTTAAAGTTTTCAAAAATAAAAATTCAATTTAATATTATTTCAATCACAAAAATGGTACACCTGTAAAAATTGTGTGTACATATTCATCTGAAAAGAAGTATCTAACTCATCCTGTCCAAAGCACCAGTACTTGCTGCTTAACAACACAAGAAAGGACAGGAATATTTTTCTTTTTTTTCTTTTATATTAACAGTCAAAACAAATATCACATGGTTTATATTAATGCTATTATCCTGTATTTTTCCATAGGAAAGGGTGTGAAATGATTCTAAATTCAAGTGGAGAATTTTAAACCACTTTTCACATCTGCATGTCAGCAGTGTTGGTACACAAACAACATCAGATAAAATCCTACAAATAAATGTTAATGATGGCTTGTAAAAACCCATGACTGAGAAAAGAAAAAAAATCAAGGTTTAGATTCTTGGTCTAAAACATAACTTCTTTATATATTTACCTGAGGCTGGTACACAGATTACAGTTGACCAGATTTACAACTTAATTTAGAGTGTGATAAAAGCAGTAATCTACTCAAACATAGTTAGATTCATATGGTGAAGAAATGGTGAAGAAATATTGTATAAATTAGAATTACAGAATTCTGTGGGAATTACTGCTGTCTAGTTTACTTCAACTGACTCTTATTTTATACAGATATAAAAATAGTATCAGCCCAATATCAGATGACTCACTATCCTACATTTCACATAACGGATAGTATTAGAGCGTTTAAACGGGAGATTGCATTAGGAAGAAAATCATGAAAACATTTTCTTTAAAAACAAAGAAAGACAGAGCAGCACACGCAGAAGATAAACATTTTTTATCAAGTAGGCAATGAATTTTAACAGAGCGGCTGGTCTTTCTTGACAGGAGTGTTGGAGTGCCGTGTTTGAAGAGTTTAAGGGGCACCGTGCAAGGGGGATAACAAAAGGGGCCTGCCCCGGCGAGTCACGGCAATTACCCCGACGCGGGCGGCGCTTTGCAGAGAGGCCGTGAGGCCGGAGCGCGGCGCGCGCGACTGCTTCGCTCCCTCCTCTCCCCGCCGAGCCACCGCTGACTGACAGCCACAAGCTTCTGTACGCGCTGTGCTACGCAGAAACAGCCTTTGCAAAGCAGCCTGCACTGCACCACTTGGACCGTATAATCTTAAAAATTAAACATCTGATTTGGAAGTATGCTTCCTTACATATAAACCGGAGCTTTCTGAGCCACTGGGAAAACCCATATCTCTAAGAGCCAAAATGAACGCTGTTAAACCTTCAAGGTTTGCCAGGTCTGCAGGGCCCCCAATCTGAACAGATGGATTGGTTTAAAGGAGCGCATTTTAAAATTCCTTNTTTTTTTTTTTTTTTTTTTGGCAGCATGCCCCCTACCTTGTAAACCAGCCTCCCAGCACAGAAAACAAAAAAAATATATATTTAATGGCCCCCTGTTATGTTTCATTATTTACATCTCTCACATGTACTACCCCAGCTGAGTAATGCTCTTTGATGATTATATCTCCAAAGAACATTGCTGTGATCATGTAATATGCTGTGGAACCATAGATAATCAATCAAAATGAGAGAAACAGAGAAAGCAACTTTCTTACTTTTAAAAAACGGATTTGATTCTTATGAAAAATGCCAAATTGACAGCTTCTGACTTTCAAGTAATCTTTCCAACAGCCTGAGCAGGAACAGTGCGGATTACAGGAGCACCTTAGCGGGGCGGGAGGGCGGCTGCAGGCCCCGGGGGCGGCGCTGAGCCCGGCAGCAGGGCAGCAGCCCCCGGGCGCTGCTGCGGGTGCAGGGCCAGGCACTGCACAGCCTGGGCGGTCGGAGGGTGCCGGCGGCCCCAGCTCGTTTCACACACTGTGAACCTGTAAAGCTTGCTCACCTTCAGCCTGATCAAATACTGTCCTAAAGAAGTGAAAATACTCCCATCTTATGCTTTTTAGGGGCTTAGAAAGCATCACTTTTTAAACATTAAAGTGGCTGGCAATTTAGTCAATAGTTTAGACTTGAGATAAAATGCTGTAAACGCTGTAATGCTGTAAAAAATGCATATGTTGTGGAACTACTAGATGAAAGACACTGTATGAACCTGAATGGTGATTCATCCTTAAAACGGTTTAAATGTGAGGAGAAAGAAAAATGTAAAGTTGTAGAGAGATGCTTCACAATTAGAGTGAGGTAGCAATTAGCCTTTGCTATTGCAACTAAAACAACTTACTGAGAGTCATTTAGTGAATTTGTTTTATTTTATTTAATATTTTTATTATTTTTAATATTTTTATTTAGTTTGTTTTAATTTTTGTTTTTGTATGTTTTTTTAGAAATCAAAAAATACAGAAGGCCCCAAATAGACAAATTAATTCAGCCTTCAGGAACTCCTGGCCAGACGTCCTTGCGGAGCTGTGTCACTCGCCAGGCGTGCTGCTCCCACAGGTCACATTACAAGCTTGCAGGACTAAATGCCTGCCCTATTAAGCAGTGTTAGAAGATCTATGCTCCTACAGAGGCACACCACAAAGTGACATAATTCACAGCATCATCCCGCAGATCTCATCTGCCTTGCAAGAGGGATATCACAGACTTTTGCCGTCCTAAGACTATGAGTGTAGCTGTACCTTTGAACAGAAGCAGCTAAATGAGTATGGCTTCATATTTTGTTTATGTTTGTAAGCTAGAAATGTGTTCATCTTTATTACTGCAAATTTCACAGGACACATACTGATATAAAATCACAGTCACTGCTTAAGTTAAGCAGCAATCAACCCTTCCATTTCATTAAATTCATTCATTAAAGAGTGAGACGGATCCTGCAGGGAAGAGAACTGGCATCGAGCTGCATGAATAATGTGACAGAGCTCCATTTTTACTTTTATGAAGTAGCATTTTGTGACTCAGTTTGACTATTTTATCTTGTGTGACTTGTCATTTAACCTTACAGAATCAGCTTCTTTTCAAAGAGACTTCAAAAATGGAAAATAGCATCTCTGGTATCACACAGTGTCTGGATAGAGTGTCATGTCATTTTAATGTTTGTGTATCAGCAATAAAATATACACCATGCAGAACATGGGCACAGCAATTAAACTGCTTGTGTTGGGTTGACCTGTCAATGCATCTTGCATGTGAGTAGGATAAGTAAAAAAGTTGGTCATCTGATGAATCTCATAAGGGAATCTCTAGACAAAGGCAAATGGACATCAGAAAAAAAAAAAGAAGAAAAGTTGTGAGCAGTATTTATTATTAGAGTTTTATTAGAAGCTTATTATTTTTCCCCAAAGTATTTGTTGGTTATTTGAACTATAGTGAAAAAAAGGGGTAAATTTTCTGGAACTTATCCAAAATTCAAATATCTCCCTCTTTCTGTCAGTATCTCAGGAGTAAACTGTAAAATCAAAATGATCACATGCTCAACACAGTCTATAAAGACTGTGTTTAAGCTACCTTAAGAAGTCTAGCCCGCACCCAGAAGCAAGAAAAACAATGTTGTGTAGGGTCTAGAACCTCAGCAGAAAGACATCATGTATGTCACACACATGGCACACATGTCACACAGTGTGCCAAAGGAGTTAAAACTCAGAACGATGATTGCAGTTTGCAGAGTTGCACTGAACCTGAATACTAAACACAGGGCTTAGGTAAACAGAGCTTTATAGAGACTGCTCAGCCTGGGTACTCAGTAAGTGTTTCCATGTCATTTATCTATATTAAGAAGAAATACAATTAAGACTGAACAGAATATTGTGCTTCCTAGTGTTTTCAAAATCTTAAGTTTTAGAAGAAAAACGATTGCAAAAGAAGGTTACATACAATCAAATAATCCATATGTGGTATGAGGCAAGTAGAACTATTTATGACGTGTAAGAGCTACTGTTGCTGAAAGTAGTAAATGACAGGCTATTATGATTTTCCCATAAAGGAATAATAAAAAACAACCCCAAACCCACCTGATAAAAGCAAGGCTGGTGCATCTCAACAAGTACAACATAAATGTATTGCACAGTGAGTCCTACAGGATGTAGCCCAAGTGCTGTGGAGGCATTCGAATAATGCATAACTAGAGTCACGGGCTTAAACAGGTGAATCTCTCTTTGGCCCATGGCTGCTCAGATTGTGCCTTTTGATTTGATCTGGAGCATTCATATAAAAGGCCCTAGTGGCATATGCTTCCATTGAAGAAGCATATTTTTTGAGCTGTTAAGAACTCCAGAGAGACGTGAGTAAAACACAAAAACACATGAAGCACATCCTTTGGGATGTTTGCTTTCCTACATGCTAATGAAGATTAAAGTACAAGAAAGTGCAGACATCAGTTGAACACTGATAATTAATAAAGATTGATTTTTTATATATATTAATTTATATTGCAACTCTAATCCAAGTCAAAATGTCGTGAGATGCTCAGAGCTTTGGTGTTCAGAATAACCTGACATAATTTCAGTGTAAATGCAACCTTTAGTGTGCCCAAATTGTCACCATGAAAATGCAAAAGGAAAGCTATTAACATTCCAGTTTCACAACACGTAGCTTTGGAGACAACTCAGTATTCACAAATTCACTAGTGGCTGCCTTTTTTTTTTTTCCCCTACATGCTCTTTGAGTTGCTCAGTAATTGCACTAGATACTTGGTCTTTGAGTTTGGCTTAATTACTGGGAGCTCTAATGTGACATAGTAGTAGTTTCTCATTGGAAGAGATTAAGAGATATGCCGAAAGTGCTACAGAAGAAAGTTCAGGAACGTTTTCTCCATTTTGTTAACACAGCACAACAGTAACTTTTCTGGGTTGCTATTATGCATGTTGTGCCCCAGCAGAGGCAGTGTTAAGCAAAACATTGCATCTTGTAGTTGTTTACAACTGTGAGATTCTGGGGTTTCAGTTGCTTCACTGATTCTCCCTAAGGATGTCACTGAATCAAGTCACTGAATAATTACATTTTTAATATTGTTGTGGGAAAGCTGTTTGCCTGCCAAGTGGTAGCCAAGCATAAGAACCAATTACCAAGACTCCTGTTCTAGGGGTTATATTCAAGTGGGTGCCCAGGCTTTTATGTCTGTTTGTATTTAGGCCATTTATTATCTGAATTGGTGTTGTATTATTGAAAGGTTTCATTTTACTAAGTTCCTTAAAATTCACAGATAAATCACAAGAATTCCGCCCTCCTTGTCTTCATTGTAGTTGTTTCAGTGTCATTTTATTCCCTCAGGGTGGAAAAGGTTAATGCAAGATCATCTCTTGCTTATATGTCTCAGGCTGCCCAAGGGATGATGTGCTCATGACAAGATTAGCACCTCTACACCCTGCAAAGAGAGTTCATAGAATCACAGAATGCCTAAGGTTGGAAGGGACCTCCAGAGGTCATCTAGTCCAACCCCCCTGCACACGCAGGGCCACCTAGAGCACGTGGCACAGGACTGCATCCAAGCGGGTCTTGAAGATCTCCAGAGAAGGAGACTCCACAACCTCTCTGGGCAGCCTGTTCCAGTGCTCTGTCACCCTCACCGTCAAGAAGTTCTTCCTTAAGTTCCCGTGGAACTTTTTATGCCTTAGTTTGTGGCCATTTCCTCTAGATCTGTCGGTGACCACCAGTGAAAAGAGGCCAGCCCCATCCTCCTCACTGCCTCCCTTGAGGCACTTATAGACACTGATCAGGTCCCCTCTCAGCCTTCTCTTCTCCAGGCTGAACAGGCCCAGCTCCCTCAGCCTCTCCTCATAGGGCAGATGTTCCAGGCCCCTGATCATCCTCATGGCCCTGCGCTGGACTCTCTCCAGCAGCTCCACATCCCTCTTGTACTGTGGGGCCCAGAACTGGACACAGTGCTCCAGATGTGGCCTCAGCAGGGCTGAGTAGAGGGGCAGGATCCCCTCCCTCGACCTGCTGGAGATGATCCTCTTAATGCACCCCAGGATGCCATTGGCCTTCTTGGCCACGAGGGCACACTGCTGCCTCATGGTCAACCTGTTGTCCACCATGACGCCCAGGTCCTTCTCTGCAGAGCTGCTCTCCAGCAGGTCGGTCCCCAGCCTGTACTGGTGTCTGGGGTTATTTCTCCCCAGGTGCAGGACCCTGCACTTGGCCTTGTTGAATTTCATGAGGTTTTTGACCACCCAGTTGTCCAGTCTGTCCAGGTCCCTCTGGATGGCAGCACAGCCCTCTGGGGTATCCGCTACTCCCCCCAGCTTCGTATCATCTGCAAACTTGCTGAGGGAGCACTCTGTGCCTTCATCCAGGTCGTTGATGAATAAATTGAACAGGACTGGACCGAGGACTGACCCCTGGGGTCTCCGCTCACCACAGGCCTCCAAATAGACTCCGCACCGCTGTTCACCACCCTCTGGGCTCTGCCATCAAGCCAACTCCCAAACACCTCACCGACCACTCATCCAGCCCACACCTCCGGAGCTTGTCCAGGAGGATGTTGTGAGTGAGTTCCTAGTCTGAGTCTGATATAAGGCCTTAGATGGGGATCAAGAATAGATACAGGAAAGAGGAAAAGCTTGGAGGTATGTTTGGGAATAGGTTAAAAACTGCTACAAAAAGTTACATTCATTACTTTCTCTGATCCATACATGCATGATTGAAACATGCCAGCTTGTTCAGAAACTCTACAATTTGCATTAAGTTCCGCAAGAGCTTGTCTATGAAATTGTAACAATTGTTGGAATAAATGGTATCTAGTCCTACGCTTTAAATAGATCAGGATTTTTCAAAAGGACATCCTCTGTTGGCCATAATGCCTCATACACAAATACGCCTAGAGAAGATGAGAGAGACATCTTAGTTCACATAAAAGGTGCTATACAGCAACTTACATTTTGCCCCTAGTTTTGAGGAAATTGACATTTGTTTGCACCTATCCCTTTACTCACTTAAAAATTATTTACATTTTAAAGTGGATACATTATTTTAAAATCAAGAAAATACACATATGTTCTTTTTCACCACCCAAACACTGTTTATTCTCTTAATATTTGCTTTTACTTGAAGTTTTGAAAACACCATTTCCACTGTGTCCAGAAGAATAGTAGAGTATTGATCCTATAAGGAGAGCAACAGTCTTGTTCCTTTCTCATTGCATTCTTGGACAAGATATTTTGGACCATGAACTATTTCCATGGAGCAGTAAAGAAGCATATACCCTCTCAATTGCCCAGGATCTGTGAAAGGCCAGGCAGTCTGCAAGGTTGATTTCTCTTACCTAACTTTATTTGTCTAAATACTGGATGTTTTGTGATAGGCTTTACTGTTGAACACACATAACAAGATGTCAGGAGATCAGCCTGGGTTCCCAAATCTGTCACAGATTTCTTGTGTGATCTTGATTCAGCGTGGTGATGTCTCCATAAGTAAAATCACTAAGCTAGACAAATGGAAGTAGTTATACTCCTCTGATGTTCTGGATTACAGTATGGAATCACTATTATGTAGAAATAGTAATGTTCTTATCAAAAACACTGCAGAAAGTTGAAATAAAACTGTGTTATTTCAAAATGAACTCTTGTAAATCTCTAAGACATTCACTTACAGAAGTAGATGGGGCATATGGTTAGCGACCAGTAATAAATAAAAACAGTAACAACTTTGCCAAAAACTCACTCATAGACTTCCTAGTGCAAAAAGCTTTCCTCTAGCAGACAAAGATATTTTTGACACATCACGTAAACATGATTCACATTATAGGAAAGGTATTTGAGTTTTTAATTTTATTAGTGCAACAAACAACAAGAAACTGTTTCTAGAGGGAAAAAAAAAAAGATTAAGAAATGAAATCAATCTACTACACCAGATTATCACAATAGCAAAATGATTTATGATAGACAAATGGGAAGGTACCAGTAAAGGTCATGTTAATATATATAGTAAGGAGAGTTAATATGTTAATATTTGTAAAATCTTTGCTCCTTCAGACTAATGACTTTAGAATCCAGTGCTTGTAAACACAGCTAGAGCTATGATCAATTATTTAAAATGCATTTTTTTCCCTGTGCCCACACTGCCCTTTTTGGAGCGCTATAGCGCTCACTCAGATCCTGCTGGTACAAATCAGTTTTCTCAGTGAGGAGGTGGTTTACCACTGGATGTACTTGCCCATCTGCAGTTTTCCAGTCTAAATATTTTCTGCATTTCTCAATTGGCACATCTGGCAAATATTTGATTTCCCTCTATGTTAAATGCATATGGTATTTCCTGTTAATCCATCCGTTAATATTCCACAAAATGTTTTATATGTTTTTTTTCTCCCTCTCTTTACCTACTTAAATGATGACACTTGTAGCAGCAGTTAATTTTATGTATTAGAAAGAAGCCACTACTGAGCACTGAGCTCGGAGACAGAACAAAACCGAAAGTTTAAATTACTCAGGAGTTATGATATGAAAAAGGAAACTTTCCCTGACTGCCCCACAGTTTCAGAGGCTTATTTTTGTTGGGAAGAATTAAGAGCAAAAATTTCATGGTTCTAGATATAGAATATTGATATGAGAGCGAGCAGAGCCTGCAGACAGATATGTGGGAAAAGATGTGAAAGTGTGGGCACTTCCCCAGGCAGACCAGGGACTTGGCAGGGTTTGGCAGAAGATACTTCTACTGCCACATGCGATGGCAATTGAATAAAAGACTTTGGTATTGTGCAAGAAGTGAAATGAGAAGATGCTACAATTGAATTTCCTGCCTTCTCTGCTTAAATGCAATCAGCAAATATAGCCATGGAACAAAGAGAAAAGCAGAGATGAACAGGTCATCCATCATCATCTGCATGAGGAAATATACATTGTTGGCTGGAGGGTTTTTTTTTTTTTGTTAGCTCTCATATTCCTATTTAGGGATCCAGGGATTAAACAAACATATTGCTATTATTCTAAAAGTAACTACATTACATAGCACATACAGTATCCGTCCTTAATGGTTAAAGTATATTAATGACTGAGCTTTGTATATTTTTTTTTCTGTTCTAATTGTCTGGCAAGCAATGTATATGACGAGAAAAGCAGAACTGATTCCCTCACATTAATAAAATAATGCCCAGAGTTTGGAAAATATTGTTTGTTATCCGGAAATGTAACATTTGTATTCAAGATCCATGTCTAATTATATTTTAGAAGACTTAGAAACATTGACATTTACATTCCTTAGTGAGGAATACTCAGTTTGAAATTTTACCACAAAAGCTAATGACCCTATTAACTCTAATTTGTTTACTCACTAGTCTGGAACAGTTTCTTCCACAGGTACCTCTTTGATGTTCAAAATTAAGCTTCCTAGAGGCTTGAGAAATTAAATGCTAAAGGAGGTCAATTATCTAAGAGTTGCCTTAAAGATAAGGCCTGCCCCTCCCAAATTGTTTTAAAATGATTTTTCTGATGAAACAAAAACATGATTGCTAAACATGTCAGGCTCTCCCGCAGGTTTCCTGGGACATAATAGGCAGTTCTAAGTGTGGCCATTTTGGAAAGTGTCTAATTATATCAGGAAATATAAATACCGATTTATTCACCAAGATTTCATCTGTACTCAAAGAGAAAATGTAATTAAATATTATTTTGTGGTGTATATGTTTACATTTGGAATTTGCAAAATCTCTCAAACAAAACCTTTAGCAGCTTCTGGCTAGTACCATGCACTTGCCACAGTATATTTATACAGAACCTACTTAATATTATTAGCTTCACATTTATTCTTTGTTCTACTTAGTACCATCCCAAATATAACACCTACAGTGCTTGCTCCACCTGCAATATGTAATAATGTACTTTTTATTTGCAAAAAAGGACTGAAATGAAAAAAATGCCTGTTTTTTCATCTTTGTCATGAACAAATAATCCTATGTTACTGATAAGTCAGCTTATTGAACAGCTACGACCCTTTTAAACTCTCCAGCTGCGTATCAAGTGGCATGGGGGGCATGAGTTCAAACTCCAGAGACAGCAGCGGCTTTTAGCTTTCTAAGTGCAAAGTGCTGGCAGCGACACGTTCCTCTGAACGAACCATTGGCTCCCACTGAACTTATAACTTAAAACAAGCCTAGAGATTACTACTAATCACTTCTTGCTAGATCAAAGAGGTGAAAGCTGCTGCCTCACACAAAAAAATAAACAACATGTCCCAGCACAGGACAGGTGCCGAGGAATCCCAGCATGATCCTCATCCATACATTTAGCTACAGCTGCTGGAACAGTGACAAGTGCAACTGTGCTCTTGCCAAAGGACTGGATATGGATTATCTTTCTGCTGGCATCCAGAATGCAGCCACTCATCTAAAATGCAAGGATATTGAATAGGGCTTTTTGTTAAAAAAAAAACAGAGATCCTTAGAAGACCTCAGAAGACTGCTATGCTTTCTCCAACAAAAATGCCCTTATCTGTGCTTGAAGAGCTTCAAGAGATGCCAGATGGCTAGTTCCAGTCTGTACCTTTGCAAAAGAACATTCAGAGTGTTCATCCCTGATTTGGTTCAGAGTTTTCTAGTGGATGGGAGGACTCAGTTCTTTCATTGTATTTTCATGAGAATATTTATATTATAATAGCACATGTTGGTGGGTATGGAGAATCTTACCACTTTCTCTTTTCAGAAAACTTACAGATCCAAATCCAGCTATGACTAGTGGTTGAACTACATCCTTCTGAAAATGTTAAGCAAATTCTAGGAAATCAGGTATGAAACTGCACACCAGGTAGGGAAAGATAAGCTGAAGGAATTCTGAGAAGCCTTTCAGCTCTCATACAATCGCCTTGTGCTTGTGAGAAGGAAAATGGCTTTCTGCAGTATCACAGTGCCATGAAGAGTGAGGTAGGATCTGTTACAACCTAAATGCTGCTGAGCCAGGTGAGCCAGAGGGGTGCTCTGTGTTAGGTATCCTTCCCTATCCAAACTTCATTTGTTATAGAATACATAGTTGAGGAGGAAAGGACCATGAAACATTCAAAACAAAACAAAGATCTGGAGGCAATTTTGGATATGAGACAAAATAATTCTCAAGAAAATGGAAACGCATCATCAATTCATCTGATTCACTTCAAAATTGGTTTTTAAAAACTGAATATATTGGGACTTTTGAACTTCAGTGAACTTTTGCATATCAAGATTTAAAAGTCTATGAAACCTGTTGGGCTTGTGAAAACTATAATAAACCAGTTCAGTGTTCTTGTTTTGCTTATCAGTAATATTGCAACAAAGAAAATATTTTATTACACAGTATTCTTAATAAAAATAACACATATAGGGATAGTGGAGTTTTATAATAGAGTTATTGGACATTCTTTTACACTCCAAGATGACTTGTATAATGACAGTTATGAACTCAAAATGTTTGCCTAATTCCACATAAACTAGGAGACCAATTGTAACATCATTTCTGAATTTTGACAATAAATGCAGAATATCAGGGTACTGCAAGGTGAACATCTAGAGCATTTACTTAGAATTCAGTAATTGTAGATTGGGTACCTTCTGCTTCTTTACAAACCCTTAACTAAGAGAGCTTTAAAGTGCAACTAGCAGAAGTACAAAATCTCTAGAAACCTCAATATGGAGTGTTTCCTATTGCTCAGATTTTGCTTAACAACATCTACAAATCTTGGAGATTCCCAAGGTACTTCAAGGTGCTCCACCTGTATAGCAGTTTGGAAAATGCCAGAGCTAAAGTGTACTAGGATAACAACCTGAAAGAAGAACATATAGGCTTTTGTTTTGAGTACAGTTTGAATTTAATACAACTTCTTTCCTTCAGTTCAGAGAAATGCCTGCATAGTATTCCATCTTTCACTTGAGGGTTTATAACTAAATATATCTTAAGATACTTGTATATTGATGCAAACTTACAAACTCCACAATAATATTGACTTGTGTGTAATATACTGTTCAGAGAACAGAAAACTAAATCAATTATTTACTGAAGAAGTAAATAAGGCTGCTGTATTCCTTTGTAGTTCTTTTTATCTTACAGTTGCTAAACTATGAACACTTCAAAATGCCACAGGTACTACTTTCACAACATCCACTTCATTTCAAGGAATTTGGTGACTATCATAAACACTTCAGCTTGTTGATAAGTCCCTGAAATTATGAAAATAACATTTTTCTTAACAGCAACAATATGTGCTTTATGACTTTAGTTATTTTGTTTCCTGCTCACTACGGTAAATTTAATTTCTACAAACAAGTTACTTTATAACACTTCCTGGTAATATGCAGTCCATGTATAATAGATCACAAAGGACCAAAAAAAAAGTTTTGAAGGCCTAAAATTTAGCAGATGTTCACAGTGAAGTGAGTCTACCTAGCTTATCTCAATCTGAAAACTTCAAAATTATAAATATTGAATCATTTCAGAGTGTCATGTCATATGTATATGTCAGTGTATATGTCATAACACACAAAGGTCTGTCAGTAGTGGTCTCAGAAAAAAAAATCCTGTGTTCACCTTCTCCCTGGATCACTGAAATTAAACACTGTGCATATAAACACTACTACTAGTTAGGAGGAATATCACATTGTTAAGAATACAGATGAACATCACAGTCGTACTTTCACTATTTCTTACACAATATGCGGACAGTTAGCTGTGAATAGGTTAGCAGAACACACACAGACACACATATATAAAATCTGTGCATATATATAATTGCTGCATTTTCCTTGCAGATATATATCCTTAGATTACTCCCATTTTGTACTTTTGATCTCCTACCCACTAAATTGTTTCCCTAAAAAATTAGTCTTGCATCGTCCAGCCTCACATTTACACTGAAGGGTAAAGCAAGAGCTGCTTCCTGCACAATTAGTTTGTGGCCCAGGATCACTTACACTTTGTTAAGCCCCCAAGGTTTATCCGTGCAGAGACTCTTACTGTGCCCTCAGCTCTTCAGGCCCTCGCAGGGGCAGAACAGAACACCACCTCCACAGCGTAAGGTGGATCTTGCCTCGGAAAGGCCCGAGCTGTTCTACGTTTCCATACGTACATGCAGAATCTATACTAACTTTACTAACCCTGAAATACACTACAGAGTTCTCACGCATTCATGTGACTGCACAAGAGCCCCTTGGGGGGATTTTTCTGGCCATCCTTAAGCTCTCGGAAATAACCAGGTAGCAATTTAGACTGAGCACAAAAAGTGGTGGCATAAGGGAAAGTCACAAGATTCTTTACAAGATTATTTTCTGTTTCTAGCATATAACAGCTAAATACAGCCGCATGCATGCACACAGCCTGCTACAAGATCTTCTGCTGGGATTCCCACTGGCTAAAAAGCATTACAGCTGCCTCTTTGCAGAGATGGAGGACACTAAAGGGCAGCTCTCTCTTCAGTCCACCCTCTTCTGTCCCTCTCTTGCCAAAGTCAGTCAGAGCCCTGCTCTTGCAGGACTGCTTGCAAACGCTGCCCACTGACAATGCTGAAAGCAAAAATGGAATGGTATTTTATAATCTTTTTTCTATAAATGCCTGCATATGGGACTCATCTGAGCTGTGGTTGCTTCAGCCAGAATAATGGATGAACTATCTATCTAAGTTAAGGGCATGAACCTTCTTTTTTTTTTTCTTTTTCCTTTTTTTTCATGCAAGTTTCATCTTTTGTGAGGATGGAAAAACTCTGACATTCTCACCTCCAAAGCCAAAATAAGTTTTAGGAATGAAAAGCAGGCATTTAAGAAACACTGTTTTAAGAAACATCGTCTTAAAATCGTTAAGATACACCATATAAATGGAAATTACAAAAGCAGCATTTGATTTCAACTTTGAAAGACCTTATTGATTTTGTTTTCATTTTGCAATATATCTCCATTTCCATACTAGTAGGTGGAGGTAAGGAGTTGGTATAGACACAGCTCAGACATTGTCGCAAGTCTCACGTTTTGATCAGACCCATACTCTGAATGATGGTATACATGAATATTTCCAGTTTGGGCTCATCTCTTGCTATGCCTGGAAACAGCGGCTGACAATGAAAGCACCTCCTCAACAAAAATTATTGCACCAGTGCTCTTCACTTGAACAAGAAGAAAAAGATGCTGAGATCAAAAGAATAAAATAAAAGGTTAAAAGGAAATCAAACTTGAAAGAAGGAAAGAGAACAGCTAATTGGAGGGTCTGATTCAGATGTGTTCTCGCAGTGCTCGTTCCTAATTTACTGTCTACAAGTCGTTTCTGCACAGCAGTCGAACAAGAACTCCACGGCCTCCTCGTTTCCCCCCGGCTGTGCCCCCTAGCTCAGGCCTGCGCTCTGGTCTTACAACATTTCCCCTGGCTTTCTTCTCCTGTCTTGAGCTTTGGGGTCTTTATACATTCACCATCATCCTCATGATATTCGGGCACCGCGCTTGGATGTTGGCACTGATGGCCTAAGGATTAGAATATTGTATAAGGCAGGTTTTTGACTTTAGCTCTGTGAACTCAGTTCTAACACTCGGGAGATCCTGAGAAAGGCATAAACAAAGGAGACAAATCTGCACAAAGAAACTGTGAAAGGCAGGGAAAGGGGAGATAGTGGAAAGGATGAATCTGGGTGGTTGAGGCTAAGCAACATGCCAGCTGCTTTTAAGGTCTCTAAACAAATAACAAAATACACACAGGTAGAGTTCTGCTTGCAAGTATCTTGTTAATGTATGAAATTGTTGGAATAGCAGGAGACAAAGCATTCACATGAAGAACCCTAATGCAGAGATTTGTTTCACTTGGACAAATTAAAATTCACATTATCACTTTATTGAATCACGTGGATCAACACTATCCATTTCTACCAGTTTCAAGCTTTACATGTCATCTCTCTGACTACAAAAAAAATTTCCAGAAGATTTGCTTGCAAAGGGTGCATTGTTTTTGTAGATGACTCCTCTCCTTAAACACACACATCAACACAGGACAGGACACGGTTCCATCTACCCCATATCCTTCATTTTCTGCATGTTTCCAAACCACTGGTATGTGCCTAACTGCCAGGGAGTGGTATACAGCTAAAGCCCTGTTCTCTAAACAGTGAGAATAAAAGATTAGCTTGCTCATGCTGATTTAACTCTGCCTTCAATTGCTTCTTCCCTGTTTTTACTGTTATCATGTCCAGAGAGGTGTGGAAGTAATCTCCTTCCCTGCCCTTGATGTCAAAGGTGCTTTATGACTCAAAAAGAAGAATATGTTGGCTGCAAGCGAGGTGAATAAGTAGTGGTTTGACCTTCCTCATCTCAGCTGGACTACATGAAGACAGAGTAAGCTGCATGCAACATGGTAAAAATAGATTAGGACTGGTATAAAATCCGGGATAGTACGTTATTTGTCATCATTCAAATCTCTCCCTGGGGGCCATTAGCAGTCTAACACTATCCTGGAATGTCACCTTTTCTAACCGGGGAGACATTACAGCCTTGCAAAAAGGGAAGTGCGAATCAAGTGTTATGCGCGAGGGCAGTTAAAAGCATAAGTAGTGAATTTAATTAAACAGTGGGCTAAATAAATGAAAATTTAGGTTCTTTCTTTCTCAGGTTTTGCCCTATAGACAACTTTAAAATACCTCGTGCGAAGCATGATGCCCACTTCAGTCATGTCTGCTGCCGATCATTAATTGCTTCAGAAAAAGACAATATTTTATCTGTCCTCTTTGGAGTTCGAGTGCGAGTGGTGAAGCAAAAGAGAGTGAAACTGAGTGAAACATGAAAAGCTTGATTTGTTAGGACCCCTGCTGTCTGAAAAGAGATCAAAGCTCAGGAGGAGGCTGTAAAACAGCCGAGTGCACTGCACAGAAACACGGCCCGTGGCAGCTGCTCTGGGCACGCTCTCCCAACACAGGTGTACCTCCAAGCCGGCCCCGCCAGCGGAATCGCGGCAGTGCGGTACCTCGGCTCTTCCTTCATTATTTCAGCCGCAGTCACTGAGGAGATGTGGGCTCCATCCATCACAATGCACAAATTCACAGTGCGCAGATTCAGCACAGGCCTAATTAAAGCTTTTCCTTTCATTTGTGGAGATAATTAGACTTTCATCTCACCAGGAAGCTTCAGAAAGATCTATTTCTTTCTTCAATAAAAGCTACATCAAACAAAAGCAGATTTTAATCGCCTTTTCTTTGGGGCATGAGTCAATAATGAAAGATGTCATGGGTAACAAAAAATTGTGGGCAGGGGGAAAAAAGGAGGGAAAAAAGCTCTAGCTATGTTCTTTAATTAACATCATGTTTGCAAACACCATTAATTTCTCTCATTTAAATGATTTTTATCTGCAACTGATTGTTGATAAAACAATCGATTTGAACATTTCATCCGTTTCACCGCTATGCAGGAACCCATCTGCTGTGCTGTAAAGCAGGAATCATGCAGACTGTTAAGCAACATGTGAGAACAATAAAAAATGCATATGTGTGTGTCAGGGATTTGTGAGGCTGACTGCAGGGCAAGGGCCACCTTTCCTCAGAACATGTATAAAAAATGACTTGGTGGCAGGCCAAAGGACAAAATGTCACAAAGATCACAAGTGCATAAATAACAAATGAATTAATATGTGCAGCAAGAAAGGCTTCCATCTGTGTTAGGAAGCATTTGTAAACAGGGCCAGAAAAAAATACAAATAGGAGATTTCGTACACATTGAACACATTATTAGCTGCTGTGATGTAGTATTAGATGACAAACACGCAGAGCTTCCTGTCTTTGCTTTCCTCATTATTATTAGCGGCATTAGAGCACGGGCTGTCTCTGCTACCACCTCTCCCACCCATGCAAGGGGAGAGTAGTTTGGCTCGGGGCCCAGTGCACATTATTTATTTATTTAAGCACTTGACACAGAGCTGCTGTATGGATTGGCTGGCACGCAGGCTCACCAAGATGGTGCAGCTGATGTCGGTGGGAATTGAAGCCCGGCAGCCTAGGGGGCGAATAAAACACTCCTCCACCCTGCAGCTCCAAGCCATCCCACAGAACTGTTCGGCTCGTTTCACGAGGGCGGTTAGTGCGGAGAGAGGGAGGCAGCTTGTTTAAGCACCTTTTAAACGTCAATGCTTGCTTTGCAGCAGGCACTGAACTGCTTTTAATATTGAGTAGCAAGCTTGGCAGTGAGGATGTGCTGTGTCAATGTGGAGCCCGGTGTCAGTCTGCTTAATGCCTTCCTGGACAGAATAAAGTGCTGTGATTCATCAGAATCTGACCTGAACTTCCCCTAATGGCAAAATATCATCAAACCAAAAGGTTAAAAAAAGAAATGTCATGAAAGCAAAATAAATGCTGCCTGCTTGATCCTGAGAATTTAGTTTGCACTAGTGAGCACTCTACCGCTGTTGAGATACGCATGGGAAACTGAGGAAATGAAAAGATTTAATGGAAAAAAAAATCTACAAATATTGTTGAATCTTCAAATTTTGAGGTTTGATTCATATGACTTTATGCTAACATATGGCAGTTGTTTGGGAAAGGAAAGTTTGTAGGAGCTTGACAGACATTTCTTCTTGATGCATTGCGCCAGTAAGATCCCTGGTGAGTATCCAGATTCTAACAGAGCTGCACATGTCTGTTCGTGTGACTAAGCGATGGAAGCTGTTCCTGTTTGGGCTCCTCTTCCTCCACTTCACACAATCAATTAACAAGAAAAATTGTAAACTTTTCTATATATCCTACTTTCTTAAGCACAAGATTTTATGCTAATTCAGTCCTCCCCCAATAATGAAGAATGCGTTTTTTATTTTAAATTAATACAGGAATATATGCGCATTGCACTGCATAGATCCGGTCTGCTAGGATAGTCTAATATGCTGAAAAATCTAGTACAGTTCAAGCTAGAAGGTTTAACGAAGGATTTTTCCAACTCTTTGAGACTCTCAGAAAAGGGAAAAAAAGGCTGAACCTTGTTCTACTTCAGATAATTATTTTCTCTCCATTTTCCAATAGCCCAATTGGAGGCCCAATGTTGTTCTCTTTTATGTCATTTTTACCACGTATCTTAATGACAGTCCTATCACTTCCAAGTTAAGCAGTAGGGAGAGGTAAATTCTAACTGGTGAATATTGGCTGAATATATCACTCGGAATCTACAAGGGTTCTTGGAAGTCCATCCTATGTTGGTTCTACAACAACAACAACAACAAACAGAAAAGAAATAGAGTTAGGCGTCTAAATGCAGAATAGACAAGGTCCCTTGCAGATGCCAAATTAATGGGGAAATTTCTCTGCTTCAACAAATGTTCATACCTGGAACTATCCTACCTAGAAGAACTCAAAATCTCACTAATGTCAGTGGCAGGACTGAACACAAGCAGTTTCTTTTCCAAAGAAAGACTGAACAAAAATTCTACCTGACATTAATCTTATGGCTCTGCAGAGCATTCCTTTCCCCAAAGAGGCAAGCACCTGTGTCAATTAAGTGGATAAGTCTGGCATAACTTTTGGACAGGATACCAGTCTGTATACAAGCATGTTATCCGAGCCTGTGGGAAAAGCAAATGAGCTGGTGGGTGTGAAGGATGAATAGGTTTAGCAAATGATGTTGACCAAGAGAAGAGCCAGTTGAGACTTGACTTGTTGCTGGTGACACGCAGCAAAAAAAAATGAGAGTACAAAAGATGCAGCAGAGGTAAAGCTCTGCTTAGTGGGACGTGGACCACAGTGTAAAACTATATTTGAATTTACTATGCATGCATCTGAGGCAAAGTATTTCTAATATTATGTAGATCTCTGTTTACACATGTATGTTCATTAGGATTTCAGTGGAAAAACTTACATTGAGGAAAACTCAAAGCAAAAATGGGAAATTATGGATTTTTATGATTTGCTATACTTTCCTATATTTCAGAAGATTTTCAAAATTTAGGAGAAATTATATTATGCAACACTAATGTATTACTTATCTTTATATGCAGCTGTTGTTCAAAACTGAAAAACAATCTCAAGAAATGGTGACCCTAAATTGAGATTTTTTTTTCCTTGAAGACCTCAAACGATACTGGTCAGCTACCAATTGCCAACCTCAAAAGAACCTCTGTAACTGGACGCTAGTCTTACTCATTTTTCTATTACAGACATGTCATTGGTAGCTCTTTATTTAGTCAAAGAGGAGAGCCTGAGGTACCTGAGCTAAATAGAACAGATTGCGCTCAGTTCGAAGGGCAGAAAGGGCAATGGATACGTCTACTGTGTGCTCTAACCTTTCGATAGGCTACACTCCTCCACTGCTGTCAGCTGCAGAAGACTAGATAGTTGCCACTGCTGCCACATATTTTCGCAAGTCTAGAGCCATATTTAGTTTCCGAGGAGCCTGTCACTTGTGGTGCTGGGTCTGTGTGGGCTCACAGCTGTTGCTAATGAACAGGGAGGTTGGAGGCGGATGATATCTAAAGCATTTTTTTTTAATGACATGAATAATAGAAAAGATGAAAAACTCATTCCTCCAGCCCTTTCGCATCAAAATACACTGTGTGCTGCATCTCTGCAAGGAGACAGCCCTTTTTTACTTAATGGTTACATGAAATACAGCTGAGATGATACACCCCAAAGACTGTACTTTTAGTTTCCTCTACAAAAAGAAGGTAACTTTCCCAAGTAAAGCTTGTCAGTTAGCTACAATGAATACAGCTGTAATGTATCAGGGAAGAAAAATGTGTAACTTACTAATTAATAATCAATGAAAAAATGATTCAGCTCTGGTCATGTTCAACTCTGTTATTCTCATGTGAAGGCATATAAATGTTGGATAAATAAACTTTTGGGGCTCTGAATGAAAGCATGCACTTTGACAACTTAATGGATCTAAATACCATAATAGGCAAAACACAAGAACAACAAAGCAAACCTGAGTTACTTGAACCCACAGAGACAATTATCTTAAGTGCTAACTAGCAAGATAAATCTGAACAGATCAGGCAGAAATCACTGGAATATTTCCCAGATAGAGAACTATATACAGCAAAACCAAAACCAAAACCAAGAAGTGATAAATCTTTGCTCAAACTGAGCTTTGAATGTGGAACTAGAACAGAAAAAAAAACAAAAACACACACTTTAAGAATGGCAATCAAATATAGAAGAAATACTGCAAGCCTAATTTAAGCCTGAAATGACTTTTCCAGCTGAACACTGGAAATTAAGATGATCTTTAGTAACCAGGTATCAATGAAATTTAAGTGCCCACCAGATTGCTGGGCCACCCATAGATTATTAATGCACAATTAATCTACTAGGGCAACTGCAGAGTGTCATTTAACTTCAGAGCCCATAAGTATAAAACAGCAACACACTGTGAAATTAATGGTAACACTTAAAGGTCCCATTGTTATTAATTCATTTGACATTCACTGTAATCACACTGGTCGTTTAATGAATTCATTTGGTATGTGAATATTGCATGTACTTTCAAACACATTCCAGAGCAAATCAGTGTTAATTAATGTCCTGAATTGAAATAATCTCCCTTTGTCTCCTTTTATTTTCAGTCTACCACCTTTTTTTTTTTTTTTTTTTTTTGTTAAGCACAGTTTAAACATGACCTAAGCAAACAAAAACTCTTGTAGTAATTAGTATTCCTATGGAAAGTTAATATAACAGACAAAAATGACCTTAGGATATGAGGTACTGAAGTTCCATAGTAACTCATTCTATGGCAATAAACTCTGAACTTCTGAATCTGCATATGGGCAGGTAACAGGAAGAAGTGCCTCTGTTGAATATTCATATCTTAAAAATACTTGCAGTTCAGTATTCTCTTCAAATTGCCTGTCTTTGGCTTATATGAAAAGGACTGTGGCCACTACCTGGTTGTTATTTTATTCAGTCCAATCTTGTATCAGGCACCGTCTCTCCCTGCATATGGTGACTGAATCTGCAAACATGGAAAATGTCTGTATGTGCCAGTGGAAATTTCCTCCATTTCTACATAAGCACCACCCCCAAGAACTGTAGGGTGCTGAGAAAATTCCTCTTAATGCCACCTGCAATCAGTTAATTCCTTCCTCCTGAGGAGGAGATTTTGTACATGCGTTGTGTAACAACAATTTCATGTCAGACGCTTGTCTAAATTGGAAAACTGCTCATGCCATTAGAACAGCAATGCTGTTATAACTTATAAACTTTCAGACATTTATTTGGCTATCTAGTGACAATCTTCTGATGTTCTTGTCTCCCAGGAAATTAGGAAGGCCTCAAATGCGCCAAAAAGTCCCTGATGTAAAACCATTTTTTTAAAGATAAACTTTAAATGCTCCTTATAGCCTATGGATGGTTTATTTTCCCAGTCTGGTCTTTACATTAGAGGAATACAGGACTACAATGCCTGGCATTATATTTTACAGAGAATCTACCAACCATTCTTAAATATTGCAGACAAATAACAAAAATGCATGTTTAGGGTGCCCCAGATGTAGCTACTTTTAGTTATAATATCAACAGCAAAACATAAATAGTATTCCTGTATTTAGATAAACTAAGCCAAAGCCCACAGAATAAACATATACTTATTGAAAATTGCTTAAAAATTCTTGATACTGCAAATAAGGCATTTTTGAGAACTGTGACATAAGAAACCATTTCAAGCAATTCTATTTTGATTGAGAAATAACTACACAGACAAGAAGTCCTAATGATTTTAGTTGCCATCTTAATATCACTATTTGCTGACACAGGTACTTAAAATGTACGTTTTACTTTTTTCAACCGAAAATTCCCATAATAAGTTCTGATGTTTTTCTTTTGTATTTTAGGAGGAAGTAAAAGAATATCATTTAAATCCACATGACACAGTACACAGGGTGAAAACCATTTTCTGCGGTCCTGAATGACGCGAGGGTTGCAGAATATCATAAAAAAAGAAATTATTTTCTAATTACTTTACAGAAATTATCTCACAGCTGATATGCATGAGATCTGATTGCCAAGGAAGGGCCAATAAGTAAAACTATTTTAAGGAAGGAGACATACAGATCAATCAGAACTGCAAATTAGGAATGTCTGGTCATAAAGCATCGATTAGAGTTAATAAGTCTTTGCCTTCTCTCACTTTCTTTAACACATTCAGACTGATGAACATAGTATAAATGGAAATGCACAATGATTGCTCAACCCTCGTCACTCGGCATCAATAACCTAAAGACTGCATCTTGCAGTTGAACTGTATGATTGGTGTTGCTTGAGGAAGACAGGACAGTCTTCCTCAGTTCAAAGTTTTCTCTCCAATCTAGTCATCATTTTGTTACTGACTCTTGAGGAAAGAGGTTAATGTTTTGGCAAGCTAGCACTTCCCAATCATTAAGGATCCTCTCCAAAAACCTCCAAGTAAACAGCCATGTTTTATGTCAACAGCAATGAATATGGTGAAGCCTGTCAGCCACCTCCCATTCTGTGGAGCAAGCAACTCAAGTCTGAAAAGAGGGAGCCAATGGCTTTGAAAACAGCCTAAATTTGGACATGCTACTAACCTCTGGGAATTTCTGTTTGCATAAACTCATTAGAAGCTTCAGCAGCTACATTATCTGAGGACTCTGTATAGTCCTCATATTGTAGTCCAAGGCAGTAGGAGCTGGCTTGGCCTTTCTGTGCGGTTGCCTTCTCATTAGCTAGGATAATTCTAGAACTCAAAAGGGAGAAAAGTCTCTCTGGTTCCTGGGGGAAAAGTCATTCTGGCATGCAGACGAATTAGAAAGACACATTTTCTCTTTGGGTAAACCACAGTGCCAAGTGGCTTGACCATGAAGCAAAATCCCTTGTCCTGCAAGTATTTTCCCATTGCTTCCATATTGGCTTCTGCCAGAGCAGAGGGTATGGGTAGCCCTGCCTGGTGTGTTCTTATCACAACAACAAATCCACATTCCCTTTGCATTAGGATCCCTTTTTTTCAGTCTGGAAGTGGCTTTGCATCCTCTGTGCCAAGGCAGAAGGGATGGCCTGGTAGGAGTCAGCAAATGGCTTAAACTCTCCTACCACTGCAAACAGACAAAGACTGGGGCGCGTGCAGGTTTGGTCTGCTAATGAGTTTGCTTCAAGTCCTTGCCTGAGCTACAGGACAATTTGTTTATAATGTAGACACAGAAAGGATTTGGGATAGAACAGAAGCATATTCCCCACTTAATGTCTGCTTTACCGTCACCACACAGCATTCACAGCACAGTAGAAATGTGCTGTGTGATAAAGCAGGTTGCATTTTATAGGATTTTTGACTGATTTTGTGCAAAAAAATGAAAAAAAAAGCTAAAGAATGTTAAGGAAAAGATTTCTACATAATTTCTATTTTTTTCTTGTTAATATTTGAAAGAATATACAAGAGAAAATATCCTGACTTCTCAGAATCTCGAGTAATCAAAACATGAACTTCCCAATATATAAAATCTGTATAAAATATAAACACAAAGATATTGCCAGTTATTCACATCAAGAAATCAAGCGAATGTGATAATAATATATAAGGAATGTGGTACAGTGATTTTCCCAGCCATTTTCCAAAATGAGATGGTCACAGATTAATGAGATTATAAAACAAATTTAGCAAATTTATTGTAATCTGAATGTTCATCAAAAACCTCGGAGGTCTTAAGAATTTCCTACCTTTGGGAATGCACAAAGTATTCCACATGAAAAGATAATAACTGTGATATCTTTGGAGAAGTTGGATGAAGAAATTGGATTCTTCAATGGCAAGAAGTGGTTCAGCTGTTAGAAGAATTCTGCCATGTACAGACAACATTTTTTCAGACATGATTATGCTCAAGAAATTTTTGCTTAACCTGGGCAACCTGGGCTTAACAAGTTCCAGGTGTAGAGAGAGCATACCATGCAGAGATTGAATCAGTGTAAACGTAAAAAAAAATGCCAAAGCACACAAAACCAGATATTTTCAACATTAAGTCCAGTGTTTAGCTCTCATGTCTGCTTAATTATACCTAGAAAATAAAATATTTTGAACTGTGGTAAAAATGCATAGCTTAAGAAACTATACAGTCAGACAGAGTGCCATCTGCAACAGAGAGACTGACAGAGCATAAACCTGGTCTAAATAGTAGTCCTTTCTCCCTTCAAATTTTAAATAATTATCTACTTATTCCCAAAGAAGACTGTTAACAGTTCCAGGTTTCTTAGCAGATTCTCATCGATCTGAACAGTGCAGTTTCTTGGCAGTACAAACAAGTAGTAGAAGCATAACTGAACACAAATGGAGAGGGCACATTTCCAAAGTAATGATGAAAATACTCTATTCACTCTTTAAAAATGATTTTCCATGAAGACAGTATCTCAATATTGTTAAAAGGCACAATTTCCACGAAACAGGGTACACTGGGCTCTAAGTAACATGTAGGCCTTCTCTGTTGCCTACACTGAACTCTGATCTTACTGCCGCAATAACCTTATTCTCCCTCTTACTCTAATATTATGCTTATTTCCACCTCTCCTTTCTTTTCACCTTCTTGCAAGCAGCTTGTTCCCCTCCTTCTCCCCCTCCCTGTAATACTGTCCACAAACCCCAACATATTCCACATTTCTCTCTCTCCCAAATATCAAAAGAGGGCAGAGAGGCTGCTTTGCCAGCGAACTGGGAAAGCAGACAAATTTTGGTGTAAGAGAGCAATCCCCTTGGGAAGAGGTAGCCTTATTATATTTATAAAAAGAAGGACTATGTCTGGAGCAGGCAGAATACGAAAGTTCAATCACTTCTGCACTTCATTAGCACGCACACACGTTGTCCCTGGCTGCCTGACTGGCCAGGCAGCTTGTGTGGACGCCCGCAGCTCTGGCGATGCGTGGCCAGCGTGGGCTGCGAGGCAGTGCCGGAGCCCTCCGCCAGGCAGCCAGGAGGCCTCGCAGCTCCTGGGCCCTTCCCGAGGGGAGCAGCGTGCGTCCCTCCCCAGCTGCTGGGGACTGCCTTCAGGTGGGACTCGACAGCAAAGTTGCAGTACTTTGCTTACAGAAAGATACCTGCAACGTGTATACCAGACAGCCTTAGGATTTGCAACGGTTATTTAGCGTTCAGTTCTGCAAAATACAGTTGCAATATCTAGGTAGTCATATTCAGCAAGTAATAACTTGAGATTGCATTAAGGTAAGTTAGACTTCCTTCTCTTAATAACCGTGGCAGGAGAATTTTTTTACTTTTATTGGTATTATACCATGTTGGTTTAAAGCTCTTGCACATGAGAGGATGGCAGTCTTCAACAGCAAATTTGTCATAAGAAGGGACATATTCTGATTTTTAGTTTAGGTTGAGCTTTAGAGACTCGATAAGACACCTTTCTGCTGTTCTCAAGGGTGTAACTGACCTCACCTTACAGAAAACAAGTTGTTGGAAACTGAGAAGCGGGCAACTAGTGTCTGCAGAGTTTGTAAAACTATTAGAATACATATGTTGTAATTAAAAATCTGTCTTATAATAATAAATCAGTTGAAAACTGTTGAAAGACCAATAAAAACAAATTTAGTATGGAGTTTGAATGTTTGACAGGAAGCCAGCAGACAACAGTAAATTATTAACTGCTTTTGTGCTATTATTATTAAAAGCATATACAAAGTATTTTAAAGTTTTATTGGGAGGAATGATTTCAACAAGGTGTTATTATAAAAATAAGTACTTAGGCTTCAATTTATGAATGAAATTTGTTCATTACATTTTAAGTACTAAAGTATCTTTCTAGACATAATAGCACTATAGCAGCGGAGACACTGGAAGTATATGGAAATAAAGTCTATAAGCCTGATAGGAATTTATGAAAAATGCAAAACATTCAAAAGCAGCTGACATATCAACTGTAAAGTGAGCTCCTTTGCAGTATTTCTACCTTTTTTTGCTAAAATGTGAACTGAACTTTCAAATGTGCTGAATATGCCTTGGGCAGAAGTGGCACAAATCTAAAAACGGAGAGTAAAGCAGCCTTGCTACTTGATTACATTTATTTCTGGTACCACTGCAGTAGAATTTCCATGATTTTCTGGAAAGTTTTATGCTATTTAAGTCAGTGTAATGTTGGAAAAGCATCCATTATGTCTCTAGATAAACTGTTACTCTTTTATCCTTTCACTTGCCACATGCAAATACAGAGAAAAGACAGACAGTTGCCTAATTATAGATTGAAACCATCACAAACCACAAATTACATATCCATATTTTCTTAGCCTATCATACCACATCTCCTTCACTCTCCCACTACACAGATGCACACTTCTGAGGGAAACACTGGCAGTAGCAGAAGGGCATATTAGTTTTATTATAATGTTTTTTGCTGTAGTGGTATTTTATTTACAACAAAATGATCCATTTCTAACAGAGAAAAAGTCTTTTCTCCAGGCTTAGATCACTGTTCTTGAGAACGCAAACAATATTATGTCATCAAGGGCACTTTACTTAATAGACTGCAGTAAGATTCTAAGTTATAATAAAGTCACAATAAAGTTTCTTTGATTTTGTTCATTTCATACCACTTTATACAGAACAGCTGCCCATATGAAATGGAACAAAGTCAAGGCAGTATTCAGGCATCCATCTGTAGTCAGCCAGCATTTCATCAACAGCGACAACAGCAACAGGTGAAGGGCAAGAACAACCAACATCAGCAAACCAACTGAGAACTGATCTGCAATGAGAACCTCTGAATTGATTTGAATTTCAGTTCAGATATCTTGAAATTGAAAAAGAAGGCAACTGAATCCAGGTTTCTAAAATGTGAGTGAGCACCCTCATATTTAGACCACGAGGCAAGAACAAAAAGAGAAAGAATATACTGCCTTCCCTTTTCCCTGCTGATTTTTGGTGTTGTTCCTATGCTTCCACTATCAATACTTTACTGTGGCTGAATAGAGGCTAAATGTAGCAGGGTTATTTTACTCCAGGGAGAATCAGTTCTTTTGCTAGTTTACAAGGAATTGTGGATATAGAAAACAAAATCTTTTCCAATACAGATCAATTTTGTGCTTTGCATGAAAAAAAGAAGAGTCCTGACTAGTTAAAGTCTGACAGAATGCAAGATAACACAAACCTTAAATGTCACATAATATCACTTCTCCCTTCCTTTCACCCTGTGTTGTGCCATTTGTGACTAGTCTGTCAAAAACACAAGGCATGTTGTCCTGGCCTGAGTCATGGAATGTCATGGAAAGTCAAGGCATGAATATGTCTTTCTCTGAGGCAGGAAATCACAAACATGTCTTATGCAGGTTCCAATTATTTTTTCTTGTCTGTTATATATAGAACAAAAATCATTACAAATTGAGTGCATAGCCTGAAGTATTTTCACATCTTGAGGAGAACCAATGGAGTAGTTTGAAATTAGAAAGGATTCTACTTGTTTAAACTCATTAAAATATTGTTTTAAAAATCCCCTTTGGTCAGGAATTATATTTGCAGTTTTAAGTTTCTTTTAACTCTAACAAATACTTGTAGATGAATTATAATCTTCACAAAGAGTAGTGCATGATAAAACAACACAACATTAACACAAGATTAACAACAGAGTTTCAAATTACAGCAATAAAGATTTGCTTAGCTAGATTATGGTCCACTATAATTGGAACTCTTGGAACTGTTTTAGAAGACCAAAATAATAAACATTTGCCTATATTTCCTGCATTTCATTTTTTTAAGTGTGCAGATAAAGTAAAATCATTTGCTACTAATTTGAGCATATATTTAAGTTTTGCTTTATGTGTCCATGCATTTCATAATGCCATAGTAATCTGTGATTTTCAGATAATTTACTGTTTACCCTAACGAAGAAGGCTGTATGATCCATTCCAGTAATGCCCTGCTGTAAGTCTGAAGAAATAAAAAAGGGTCTTTAAATAACCTTGGTGTTCTCTTATTCTGAGAGACAGCTTAATATCCTGAGAGTGGCCTAACATCAGCCACAATTCAGCAAAATTCTGAGTACCTTCAACTGCCAGCGTTTCCTCAAAAGACATATTCCAAAGATCTTTATCTTTGGAATATCCAGAAATCTCCCTGATATCCTAATTTTTTTGGCAATCTTTCCCAGATCAGCCTACAGAGATGGAGACAATGTGGCTTCTAATTTGGCAGGGAAATATGCAGGGAATATGCAGGGAAAACAGGCTGAATGTGCAGAGTCTACTGCTGCTACATGCTAGGCATTACCCTCAATATTATACTACTCCATATAATGTACTTTAGTTATGTTTCAACTTACTAAAGGGCAAATGAATGATAGAGATAGAATGATGGCAAGTTTCCATGCTGGAATCATGCTTAACCATACTGATTAAAGAGCCTGCTTTTGCAGGTAAGTTATACTGATCCAGCATAATTAGTAACTATTGGCAAAAAAAAAGTCTAGATGGAATGGTGAAACTAGCATTCCTTTAAATATCATCTGCCTAAGTCTCCCTTTTCTGGAAAAATATTATTGCAGAGGCTTAGTCCCAGTAAAACCTGCCCTACACAGAATATGTTAAAAAATGGACTGGGTGGTTTATCTGCTGTCAGACACCAAGTACATAATCGTGTGTCTTTAAGTTTCATGGCGTTATGTGGACTTTTCAGTGGTTCTTCATCTCTTTCTTACTGCTTTATTTTGCAGTTTTGTGGACCTGATCATACATACAAGATATCTCCTCTCTCTTCTCCATCTTTACTCCTTTCACATGTACTCCAGATGGAGACAGGCTAAAATTGCTCAGATGCTCTATTCTTTTTGCTTTTTTTGAAAAAATATGAGCTTTTACTTGAAATAGCAAGATTTCAAATTAAACTACTTGCTACAATTGTGTTTTCGACCTGCCCAGTAAGCTGCACATTGACTTCCAGCCTTGCGAACTGTTTTTGATGGTAATGTAATGTATGCCAGTCTGTTGTAATGCTAATTCCAGCAGAACTCAGCTCTCATTTCTGAATGTAGGAAGTGTTCGAGGTGGCACTGCTCATCCTTATTCACAAAACGATAAAGGGCTGGGGAAGCAGCATAGCTTACGTGAACTAACACCAGGGCCAAGACATCTACATTCTACTCCAGCTTTACTGAATGATGGCAAGAAAGACAACCTTTTAATGTATTTTGAGAGTGGCTTTTCTTAACAAAGACGTTAACAAGCCAGTGGCAAAATAACTTTTCCCCCCACCCCGCCCTCCCTACTAACACAAAATACCTGAAAAACATATCAGATTCCTCACCTTAATGACTTTCGTGTAAATATCTCAAGACTGGAATATCACTATATCCAAGTTCAGCAATATGAATAAAGGAAAAGACTTGACCAGGATAACAGAAAGGTTAATACTCTCCAAGTGTCTACTAAACCTACTACAGCTGGGACACTAAAGAAAAAAACTATTACTTTTGGAAAAACAGTACCTCTGAGTAAAATAATTCAACATTTCAATAAAATATAAGGATATCTGAGACTGCACTTGTAGTTTATTTAAAAAATGCTGTTCATAAATATATTGAAATTAGATTTCCTACCAAGCTCTGTTCAGCACAGTGGCAGCTCTGTAGAGATGCAGTCCAAACCGAATTTTGGAAAGGCTTTATCATGGAGGGGTGCAACTCCTGAGACAGAACAGAACGGCAATTGTGCATTGGTCACTGTCTTGTTCCCAAGCATCTGTGAAAAAGTGTAATTCTCCTTAGGGATGCATCTCCCATTATCTTCCTTCTTCCTTCTTCCTTGTCTGTGGAAACACAACATCTTCAAGACTATCAGAGTTTGGCCCTCCTACTATCAGCAATAGCTCCTCTAGCATGATCACTGATTGCTTGAGGCCCTAATGGACAGTAAGGTGGATTAGAAATAGCCTGAATGACAGAGCTCAGAGGGTGGTGATCAGTAGCACAGAGTCTAGTTGGAGGCCTGTGGTGAGCGGTGTCCCCCAGGGGTCAGTCCTCGATCCAGTCCTGTTCAATTTACTCATCAATGACCTGGATGAAGGTACAGAGTGCTCCCTCAGCACGTTTTCCAATGACACCAAACTGGGAGGAGTAGCTGACACCCCAGAGGGCTGCACTGCCATCCAGATGGACTTGGACAGACCGGACAACTGGGCGGTGAGAAATCTTATGAAATTCAACAAGGCCAAGTGCACGGTCCTGCACCTGGGGAGAAATAACCCCAGACACCAGTACCGGCTGGGGACCGACCTGCTGGAGAGCAGCTCTGCTGAGAGGGACCTGGGCGTCATGGTGGACGACAGGTTGACCATGAGGCAGCAGTGTGCCCTCGTGGCCAAGAAGGCCAATGGGGTCCTGGGGTGCATTAAGAGGAGCGTCTCCAGCAGGTCGAGGGAGGTGATCCTGCCCCTCTACTCAGCCCTGCTGAGGCCACATCTGGAGTACTGTGTCCAGTTCTGGGCCCCACAGTACAAGAGGGATGTGGAGCTGCTGGAGAGAGTCCAGCGCAGGGCCACGAGGATGATCAGGGGCCTGGAACATCTGCCCTACGGCGAGAGGCTGAGGGAGCTGGGCTTGTTCAGCCTGGAGAAGAGAAGGCTGAGAGGGGACCTGATCTGTGTCTATAAATGCCTCAAGGGAGGCAATGAGGAGGATGGGGCTGGCCTCTTTTCACTGGTGGTCACCGACAGATCTAGAGGAAATGGCCAGAAACTAAAGCATAAAAAGTTCCACAGGAACTTAAGGAAAAATTCTTAACAGTGAGGATGACAGAGCACTGGAACAGGTTGCCAAGAGAGGTTGTGGAGTCTCCCTACCAGGAGATCTTCAAAACCCGCTGGGATGCAGTTCTGCGGCACGTGCTCCCTGCGTGTGGAGGGGGGTTGGACTAGATGACCTCTAGAGGTTCCTTCCAACCTTAAGTATTCCGTGATTCTGTGATTCTAACAGTGTGTCACCACATGCGCAGAGAAGAGGAAGGAAATAGAGGGAGTTTAGGCCAGCTCCTGACCTACAGCTACCCTCTCCCCACCACACAATCTCTTTACTCACCCCTCCACTGAATGCCTAGCTCTTGGGCAGCACACGTAGTGTCGCCAGCCACATCCCTCTTACTGTTAGAGGATAGGAGAAGGAGAATGGAAGTGAGAGAGTAAGTACGGCTACTAGAGCCAATTGCTAGCTCTGAAAATTTGTCAGTTCCCCAAGAAAAGACCATTAAGTCACCTCCCAAAAGACCAGGAAATGTCACATTCAGTGACACCTTGTTTAGTTTGGTCTCTGCATACATGCAATATGGTATTCAACTGCTTGAATGAACACTTATGGTCTCCTCACAAACCAAATGCAGGCTGCAAATGGAAGACAAAGGGAGGTTGCTTAGCCTACTGTAAAGTGGAATCATAATTACCAAAATCTAAGATGACTTTTTAGACCATCCCCTAGAGTTAAAAACCTAGCATATTAGGAATACCTTCTGTTGGAAATACCTTATGCTTACCAGGGAAGGGGAGAATACACGAGCATCAAGATAAAAGGCTATTCTGCTCAGGCAGAACTGGCTCCAGGATAGTTCATTACTCAGGAAAAGAGGTGTAAATTTACTTGCAAAGGCTCTGAGAAAAGTGTGTACAGCCAGAGTGTTGCCATGGAGCTGCTGATGTATGGTAATTTGTTGCAATGGCTATACATCAAGTCAAAACGTTAATGGGAGAGCTGGAGAAACATATAGAGTCCTCTCAGCTTGTGGCTCGTGCCAGCAATACTGACAAAGGAGGCAAGGAGGAGGAAGAAAGACAAGAGACGCACCCCCTCTTATTGGTAATTCCTTCTTCCTAAATCTGCAACCTTATGGGATTTAGCTACATTAAGATATTTTATGAATTAGGGAAATAAAATATTTTTGCTACACTTGTATATATTATAAAGTAAAATACTAATTTTAACTAAAGCCTTCTTTGCATAAAATTGATGTTTACACATTACTTTCTGTCACGTATCTGTACAGTTTTGAAGACAAATTTACTATTTTTTTATAGTTACTATTTTTCAGCTTCAAGACATCTTCAAGATGTAGTAATATACATTATTTCAAATTTTATCTCCTGGGGAAAAATGCTATGAAGAAAATCTCACTGACTTATAATTTTTCTGACTCTTTAAATCAATATTTTACTGAGATGGGTAATCATTTCCAGGATTGCTTCCATGGCTATACATGAATTCAGGCAGGATAGGAAATTGCTTTCATTACTGCCTTTTTCTGTTATCCTTTTCAAAGACTGAGAAATTAATTCATCTGTAGGGCTACATGTGAAAAAAAAATAGTTCTGATCTTTATATAGTAGTGTAATTTAAATTAGTACCTAATTCTCTGAAGTCCACAATTTAGGACAGCGCAGAATCTACCGCAGCAACTAATTAAACACTTACTGTAAGGTTAAGTTTTTCATTAAATCAATAGGCCCCTAGTGTCAGTTACAAAGCCCTAATTACTATGCTGTAAATTTAGATTGAATTTGAATTAAGGACTGATTTCAATCTAACCACAGCATGTAAATATTGTAAATTACCAGAATTACAGTTCAATAAAACTGAATGGATTTCACTTTAGAGAAACCAAATGCAAATGAGACCAAAAAAAAAAAAAATCTGCAGAAATTTCCCAATATCTGCACAAGAGCCTTATACGTGCAGCACACAGTATACAGGTTCAGCAAAGAGCGTGTCAGAACTTCAAAATGCTGCCACCGTTTACTCTAGCATGTTTTAAATATTTCATTATCTGTTCTGAAAATGAATAAATTTAATCTCTCCCAAGTGATCAAGTAAAACGATGGCTAATGTGCCCACTTACTGTGTTGCTTTAGTTTGATGACTGTATTGTTGTGCTAAAGCACAGTATGAAACCAGGTTATCAGGTTATAACTGGCAGGGATAAAAAAAGCAGTGCTGGGAAACACAAAACAACACGTTTTCAAGGCATGAATCACATACTTTGAAGATTCAAAAAAAACCCTGTAAAAATTACAGACAATGGCACTCTAATCAAACAAGTACAAAATTGAAAATAATTGGAAGTTTGTGGACTTTCATTTAACTTCAAATAAGCACTGTATCCACAGGATATTAATAAAATTAGGGAACTGGGCAATATGCTAGGTTATGGACAGCAGGAAAATAAGAAGATGTCTATACTGAGGGTCATGCATACCATTATTATGAATGTTCTACTCCCCTGCTCACATTATTTCAATATACAAGAGAAAAAATTATATTAGTAGTTTTAAGATGACCTTAAGAAGTTCATGATAAGGATTTCTAATTCTTAGTGCTTTATTGTTCATTCACTGGTACCTCAGGAAGACAAAGTGAGATGTCTGAATAACACCAGATGACTTTAAGAATATAAAAATATGTATCTAATATTATACTGAATGGTCAGAAAGGGCATAATCTAAGGAAATGAATGATAGTTTTAGTTACTTTGTGCTTGACAAATGAGATCAGAAATGAAGGGGGAAAATAAACAATAAACCTCCTTCAAAAATAATATCCATTATTCACATTTTTGAAAGAAATATAATCATACCACTTGATTCTTTATGACACTTACGGTTTTGCTTCTTTTTTATAAAGATATTTTATGGGGTCTTCATTTTGTTCATGCTCTACCAAGTTAAATAGTGCCAGTGTAATCTGCAAGCATATGCTGTGTGTCCGATAATATACATGACACCAGCACCACATTTCCAAACACTCTTACTTTCTGTGGATGTTAAAATTACAATTGAAACAAACAAACAAAAAAGTATTTTAATGACTTCATGCTATCAAGAAAGGTGATACTTTCCAGTTAAGCTTCATCTGCTGAGCATGGTAGCAAAAGGTAGGAAATAATTTATTATATTTGCCCTATGCATGTATTTCCTATTAGGAAAGCCAAGCCATTCTGTAAGGGTGCTCAGCAGCCCATTGCAAAGTTAAATGACTAAATGTTTAGGAAATGTAATTTCTCTGAAGTCTGGAGTCTTGCACAAGTGGTACACATGGGGCCAAGCTGCAAAAAGCCAAAGTGGGTAAGAGGAAATGAGAACCTTTTCCAGACTGGAAAAAAAATGGTATTCTTATACCATTCTACATGCTTATATCTAATAGACTATATAGACTACTAGACTGTATAGTTTATAGTATGTATAGCATATTGCTAAATGTGGGAGATGATAGGGTAGTGTTGCTTCCAGTTTGGAAATTTATGTGAAGTTAGAAAATTACAGAAATTTGGGGGGTTTAATTGTTTTCCTGATTGAGGAAGTTTATTTGAATGTCTTCTCTAAAATTCTTTTTTCTTATTCCTTCTAAGTTTATAGCTGCTAGTAATCTAAGTGTTCACATCTGTATTTCATCCAGTTAAATGGAAGGCTGGTTATTCCCTTCCCAAGTTTCAGCTCACATCTGAGTGATAATAAAGACACACGGTAAGTTTAGCAGGCAAAAGTTTGGGCCTATATGCTGTCATTGATCACACAGTTCATAGGCAAACATTTGCTCTCCTAAAATTATGCATGTTCTAACACCTGACTTCTTTATGAAACGGTTGAAGTTTGTCTTCATGATATTGCATTAGTTCCTGTGATATCTGGGTATGCAATGGTACAGTTAGAACTGCACAAGAAAAGAAAATTGTTATAGTGTGTAGAACAGCAGAAACAGGGAATTAAAAAAGGGAATCAGCAGTAAGCTCCAAAGTTATTACAAGTTGCCCAGAGTCTTGTCCAGTCCATCCTTGTCTGAGGGATGGACATTTCACACACAATTTGGGCAAGCTGTTCCAGGGCTTCTTCCCTCTCTTGCTTTGCAAAAAAAATTCTTATCAGATTCAGTTGGAACTTCCCTTGTTCCGACTTGTGCAAGGTAATGCATCCATTGTCCTTTCACTGTGCAACTTTTAGAAGAGCCTCACTCCATCTCCTCAGCTATTAGATAGCTGAAGACAACAATTAGATCCTCCCTTTCTCTTCTGCAAGCTCAGGAAGCTGAGCATCTTCAGCTTCCCTTTGCAAACCACATTCCAGTTTGTTAATCTCTCTCTTGCTGCTGGACGACAGAACTGGACACTACTCCGGCTGCAGCCTTGCAAGCGCTGAACAGCGAGGAGTAACGGCCTCCCCCGCGCCACAGCTATGCTGTTGCTAGTGCAGCTTGGTATGTGCTAAGCGTCCAGCGCTACCAGGGTGCAAACAAAGCTAAAATCTTGGCACTCTGAAAAGGCATGATTAGCGATCATTTATCTAGATGGAAGAAATGGAAAGGTGCTAAGTGACAACAACTTGACCCTGCTCTGTTTCATTTATCCAGCACATGATTTTAGTTAGCAATGGGAATCAGGCCCATAATCTTTAACTGCAGAAGCCTGGAAGCCTTTTTAGTATCTAGTCATTAAACACTGAAATATCTGTTACTAACAGGTAATTCATTATTTTGTGTTACTATTATTATAAAGTGAAATATTCACATTTTATGAAAAGATCTAGTTCACAATCTGTATCTATCTCCCATGAACAGCAAGTGTATACAAAAAATAACTGTTGTTACTGAAAACACTAGACAAAGCGCTTGAACATGCAATTTGATAATACCACCATACAGAAAAGTCAGCAAGTACCGAACAGTCTGAGACAAAGGTAACAATGGCAATGTTATTTTTCCAATATATTTTGAAGTAACAGTTACTATAAATTTGAATTAAAATATACTTTAAGATAGGCATTAATAGAGCACTCAAGCAACAAACGCACTGACATTCTTTTCTCTCAACTCCAGGTTATCTACGCATTTGAACATTTAACTTCACTGTATGCAAAATCTGGGAAAGAAAAATGTGCATAAAAATATACAGGGCATTACTTATTTATATGTAAAACCTTTATTCTATTTTGTTATTTTAGATTAAATCTTGTTTCAATTCTATTCTCTCAGGGAAGCACTAACAGTTTGAGCTCAGCGTGAAAGCCATCAAACACTTGAGCTGAAATTTAGATTGGGCAATTTTGCCTGGTGAAGTAGAAAAGGACATGTGGAATGGCAGAGAACAGAATGGCTTATGGAAAGGCAGATGTTTTAATAACTTGTTGTCTAGTGGGAGTCTCAAATATCTAAATTTAAACACTGCAATATATTAAAGGGTGTTACGGTAGGTGAGGGTATATTCTTTAACCAGAAGAACCAGTGTAAATGTGCATATTTAATGTGTGTGCAGATATTAACACAAAATTTATTGTACAATTGAAATCAGAAGTAATTGGAAGGTATTAAAAGAAATGAGCACAGACTACAAAGGCTGGATCAGGTCTGCACTGCGAAATATGGCAGGCCAGAGCTTAGGGAATTTTCAGTCTAGGGTTTTGATTTGAACCTATCTCCCTATGTGAGTGGACTGATTAGATCCTTGAGATGTCTTCCCTACTAATACCCTATTTGTTTCAGCATATCAATCTCCTATTAATTCACACTGGGTTTTAAAGTATATTTATCCCTAAGCGCATTGCTGGAAGTACACAACAAATTTATCTAGGAAAATGTCCAGAGAGGCTAGAAACTTCATATGTTAATTTCTTTACAGAACAAACAATCTCATAGAGTGCCTGCAAACAGCAATTTAACTCTAATTCACTGTATAATTTAAAAACTGGCAGAATTAAGATGACTAGGGAAGAAAAATATTAAGACCAGGAAGAAAATCCCTATCAATAAGCTAGCTTCCCACAAGATCATGAACAACTGGGTCCTAATAAAGGCCACTGAACTTTTGGAAATATGACTCCAGTTTTTACATAAAATTTGGCAACACAGAATTCCTTCCAATCAATATCACCTTTCACACTTGCCATCTGATGTCCTGTCCCTATTTTCTAGAAATACCAGCCTGTATTTTGGCTGTGGCAAAATACCCACCCACCCAATGGGGTGTATCAAACAGAAATAAGAAAGGAGTAATTACAAAAGATATAGTGCCTCATATCTGACAACTTTCATTTATGGTTTATCTAATAAATGCATGCATTAAAAAAAAGATAAAAAAGTACTTACTCACATGGTGACAAATGAAATTGTGGAGATATCTGAAGAAAGTCAGTGATTTGTAGAGTATATTAGCATAATTTTTAAAGGTCATCAGTTGAACTACTGATTTGGTTTTGTAATAATATTAGCCTTATAGTAATTACTGGATAGAGACAACAAAAGTCTACATCAATGAAGACTGAATGAAGTCTTACTAGTTTTATATCTACACATTTTCAGTTACATTTTTACTTCTGTTTTAGAGAGTGGACCACCCAGGTTAGCAGTACCTAAATTGTTCTGGAAGAAACGAAGCCGGACCATTATGCTTGGGGGATGTTGTGACACAGAGCTACCTCTCAGTTCTTCTGGACACTTGGTGCTGACCACTCACAGACAGAGTAGGCCAGCACCTGTCAGACTAGGTAGATTTCAGGTTGTTCTAACACGGTGGTATTAGGCATGGTATTGAAGCCTATATAGCTATACAGAACTTGAAGAGGACAAAGAAGCAGCCCTGTGCTGGAGCAATGAGAAGTGGATAAGCCCATAAGGCCTGACAAGAAGCAGAGGGCACTCACAAATGGTTGCACAGGCCTTATATAAACTATGAGAGCCAATCCTAGAGGATTTACTTGCTCTATTAATAAGAATTCTGTAGAAGCTATGTATTATAAACAGACCCTTGTTATACCCACGTTCTAGAGGACAGAGGCAATGAGGTGCTCCAAGCTGCTTTAAAACCTTTCTCTAAGCAGCTGGCAGTCGCTCTGCGATGCACTGCCTGCAGTGGGGAAGGCAGTGCAGGCTGCCTGCGTGCTGCAGAGCGGCACAGCCGCTGGAAAGAAACGGTTCACACTGCACTCCTTTTCAAATCCCCTTTTGTTGCATGGCAGCATCAGTAGCGAGATTCCTTGTAATCTTCTTGTTTCGGAGAAAAAAAGAAAAGCTATCGTTTCTGATCAGTTCATATAGAAGGAAGGAATCTATGACAAATGCTTTGCAATAATAATAATTAACAGCATCTTATTTAAACTTAATCTGAAATAGTTAGGACCGCGTTTGGGATCTGCCTGAATAACATCTGCCCCACTTATCTTCCTTTTCAATTTAATATTCGTAGTGCTAGTGTTGCCTATATCATCAATGTCAAAAACTAAAAAGTCTTATTTCCAACTTTCATTCCAGTGCTTCAAAAGAGCTTTGAATTTGCATCTTACTCTAGGGAAGATGTAGTTTAAAAACATTTTTGCCCAGCTTGCTCCATTAATTTCTGAGGAAAATGCACCTACTGCTGTGAATATGACAGTTCTCAACCTTGGTGTTTTTACAGGATGTCCCTCCCCGGGGAACGACCAACACCATTCTGACTTACCCTGCTGGAACTGCACCTCCTGCTGGGTAATCAGCGACTGCAGCACGAAGGCAGAGACCTCGGTGTGATTAACTGAATGCCCCTTGTGAATGCTAAGGCAGAGCAGAACAGCAAGTTTTCTAGGGGGAAAAAGTGCTTTTAGTAATCATCTATTTTCAGTTCAAGCAGCTAATTTACAGTTGCATAGAGTTGCTCAATTATCGGCAGCACTTAGTATTTTATACATCTCAGTAAGCTTTAAGTTAAAATAATATTCATCGCACCTATTGAATATATTTTTCTCCCAATTATTTCTGTGAGTCAAGAGCAAAATTCATTTTGTAATGATTATCTGACTCAGGTAAAGCTGATTTTCTATTACTCTAGGCCAAAGCCACTGACAAGGGCACAAAAAGGATTATTTTTCAGCAGTTTTCAGCCCAGCTAAATCAGCAGATAATGCCATCTATGATGCAGAGTGAACCTGACCTAAAGCCCTCCTCATTGTTAATGTTTCTCACATCTCACATCTCAAATACGCCTCGGTAGCAAAAAAATATCCTATAGCCATCTTCTGAGATCAAGGAAAAGCACTCTTTCAGAATTCTTTGGATTTTATGATTTCAGTCAATGGATAGCATTTTCTCAGTATAGTCCCCAAGTCCTCTCTCATCCCCTGCTGCACTATGACATGGAGAAAACACATTTGATATAGTCAGAGGATGGAATTCCATGTATCACTTTATTTTATGCAAATTGCCAAATTTTGCATTCCCAGAAAATTGCATTCCCAGAAAACATATTTGCCCAGAAATAAAGCATGTGAAAGAAAACTACAGTTATTCTCTGGCATTCACCTAAGTAGGTTCTTTTCATGATCAGTGGAAAAGTATGTGGATTTCAGCTGAAAGTTTAATTTACATTTGAATTTATTATCTGAATTTTTAGATTATGACACTTAAAGTGGATCATTTTATGGTTTAAGAAATTTTTAGTCATCAATTATGTGAAAACTTCATTTTCTTTTTAGAAGTGTTAATCATTTAGATACTTGCATTCTGTCTTTTTTGACTTAAATATGTATTTTAGTAATAGTATCAAAGTGACATGCAGCTGGGAGATTTACCATTCTGTCATATGTTCTCTTCCAACCCAAAGCTTTTAAATTTTCATATGATTTTTGAATGTGTTTTATTACACTGATTGTCATCAAAATCATCCAGCAAACATTGATGAATTGAACCTCAGGGTTCCTCAGGGTAAGAGAAGAATGACTGATCTGCCTTAAGTATGGGAAAGCTGTACGAGGTATTTTGTGGCTGAGCTGAGCATCAGAACACAAATCTTTGCATAATCCTTCCTGAAGAGTCTACTACTTAAGTTAAAATGGATAGAAACATGATCTTTTTACTGCTACAGCATTTTAAAGTTATGTGATTACTGCTTAAATGTAGCTATGCAAATTATGCTTTATATCTTTGATTCTCAGGACAGTGTTAATCAAAGAACAGCCACCTTCTTTGGTTATTTGCGGATGAAGAGGTTTCTAAAATGTTACGAGCACACCTCACACTCTTACTTGCTGAAATCCTCTACTCATTCACTCAGTGAATATACCTGCTGATGAGGTGGGCATTTAAAATCACTAAAACCTATGTTGAGAACCTCAAGCCTGTAAGAATGTGGAGCTGACTGCTGTAAATCCAGCAATAATGAAAATTATAATGGTCTGTTTCTACAAGATAGACTGAGAGGTTGTGCCACAGAGTTTATCTATTCAGAGGATACAGTTTTCACTAAACATATGAAGAGCGATACCATCAAACCTTTGTGAAAATGGATAATATAAAAATATGGTATGGTTCTTACAATAATGAACTGTGGAAATATCTTTAAAGATGTGTGAAACAGATAAACATCAACAGCATGCAGGTAGTTGTGCAATGGACAGATTCTCACTAGATCAAAGCAGACATTACGATATAAACAATGTGCATCTTTGTTGGTGTTAGGGAGTGATACCTACTTAATATAGCAGATATGCTAGAAAGGGTGGCCAAGAGTCACCAAAGGTCACCTACATTTCAAGTGATCGGGATTAGTGAAAGAGTTCAATATGAAGAGACTGAATAAGTTATGAGAGACTGAGTTTTAGTTATGTAGATGAGTAAGTCTCTTTTAGAGACCTTTTTCTAAGATCTGTTAAACTTTGACATAGTTTCTTCCCACCTTGTCGTCTCCCACGTACTATGAAGATACCATTCTGTCCTTCAAAAGTCCTCTTAAAAGCACTCCTTTTCCACACACTCATACACACACACACACTCTCTCTCTCACAAAACTTTACTATACTTCGGTTAGAACTGTATGAGCCGGATTTCTATTAGGTGCACCAGTATCATCTCACTGCTCCCTTGAGCTCTGCTATCCATCTGACACTGCCTTCCTTGACCAGGATGCCTCCCTCCATTCTTAACCTTCCCAGTGGATCCAGGTCTTCTCTCTCCATGACGTCTTGCTTGATATTACACCTAACACAATGTAAAGAATTTAGACATTAAGTTAACACGGAAGGATGTCAGACAACAGCATATGGGATGCCATATCCCTTTCCTAATATTTCCTTTACAGCTGATGACCTTCACAGCTAAAATAATGTCAGACTCTGCTGTCTCGCTGAGTTGCTTTTGGGACTCAGGAATCCTGCGTACCTTGCAATTCAGCTTGAGCTAACCAAGCTGGCTGGGGTGTACTCTATTACTCATACAAGACAATCTATTAATGAAAAAATCTGTGTAGTATCTGCTAAGTGCTATGAGAAAAGAGCAATATATGTTAAAGGTTCTCTTGACTGTGATACTGGAAACTCACTGTTTCCCTATATAAGTAGCACTAGCTCTCATCTTCTGACCTGAGGTTATTAAAAATCACTATAAAAATGATTATGTAAATTATTGAAATAATAACCCCAAACCACTGTCTTCCTGAGGTCCATTACAATCTGTATTATCTGATGATCTTAGCAAAACCTTCTTTTATTTTTTTTCTTTCTAATTTTTTCTTACCGAGCTAGACAGAAGGCAGGGCAGACAAGCACTTCTTTTTCCTGCTGTTAACATGTTTGCAATTTCTTGGAGTCACACAGTACTTCACTCTACACAGTGTACGTTTGACTACTGTTCCCAAAACAAAAATGTTGCTATTTTTTCTCTTCTACTCTCCTTCTTTATTTTCTATTTTTGTCTTTTTTTTTTTTTTTTTTTACATTCGATCTTTCTTGCATGTGTAATCCAAACCTTCAGCTCTCTTGTAGTTGTGAACTCCTCTTCAGTGAGTGACTTCAGTTAATTAAAGTCACATTACTAAGACTTGGCTCCTTATTCTGTTCAGTAAACACTGACTTCTGGCAACCACCATAAATTATCTTTCTGGTTGTCTATTTTGCTTTCACTACTTGTATCTTTATTTCCAATGAACTCCTGCATACTCCCAGAAACAGCCCATGCAGTAACTGCTGTGCAGTAAACAAAATCCCTGCTTAGAACACACTTACTCTAATGCTCATGAAAAATTACAGGAAGATAATAGCAAGCAAGTAACTACTCATATCCCATTGAATAATATAAATAATCTGTCATTTTCACTAAGGATTCTCTCTGCTGCTTCTTCTGATTTTTGACTCTTCCTGTTGTATCTATTTTTAGCAAGTGTTGAAGCTTTCTGATGTATGGACTATCTCTTACTCTGATTTTGGAGGAGCCACAGCACCAATGGACTCATAGTGATCACTAACCACCGCTGCATTACAAAAACTAGCTATGAAAGCATTAGCTGGCTTAGCAGGCTGAGAAACATGTTAAGATAAACATAAGCTGCAGAGTAATTACATAGCGGTTATTAGTGCTTGAAGACAAAAATGATATTTGTAGATACTAATAACTAGCAATATTTTATGTAGTATATGCGAATATGTTCATTAAAAATGAGTCAATAAAAATATTCCTACCAAAATAACAAATGCAAATAGAGAAGACAATGGCATGGTGAAATTAATATATTTTTAGCTACTGGAAAGCTTACCCCACCAAGGGCGTGTATCCTGAAAAACACATTAGATCACCTAATAAATTGAAATATACTTCTATAAAACCTTATATCTCTCAACATAATGTCCCCAAAAAGTCAGCCCACCCCTCACATATGAAGATGAACTGAAATTATATCTTTCTCTTCCTTCTAGATCTAGAAACGTAATATATGCTGCCACTTGTTGGTCATATTGGGGTCAGCCAAAAGTCAGCTGACCTGCTCTGCGATCACCATTAATTTTTAAGTGTTTACTGATTGTCATAAAATGGAAAAAGAGTAGATGACGACAAATGTTTGCAATTAAAGTTCGGAGTTGAGATGAAAATACTCTGATAAGGATGGAAACTATGGCTTATAACCTTTTAGTATTATATCATTTTGCCATTAAGGTGATTATCCATCTGTGAACATGATGCATTACTTACCTTGTGATGAACATATTTAATAGTTACATTAACTCCTTCGTAAACTGTCTTTATCCTCATAGCAACTATTGGACAGAAGTAAATGTTTTTTTTTTTCGTTGATTTAACCATGTCCTAACAGAGCTCCACTTGAGCTCTGCACAACAGAGCTGTGTATCTCTGGTATCTCAATCAATCACGACTGTGAACGCAGGCTACTGAAAAACGGCTTCCTCTAGGACGGACTGCTCCTTGAAGCACTGCGGGGAGGCCCAGCAGGTCTCTCCCTTCTGCCTGTATACCGTAGCTCTAAAACTACCTGTTGATCTTAGGCCTGGTGATGGCACATGACATAATTCCATCTCGTTCATAAACTCTTCACCAAGGCAAAGAAGTAGGACTGTTCACATGGATGGAAGGTGCTGGCAACCTTCAGCTTGCTGGATATAATTTAACAGGTTTCGGTACCTGTGTCTGAGCAGATCAAAGCACCGACTAAGAGAGAAGAGAAGCCAAGCTAATTAAAGTAAGTTGGAAAACAGAAAAAGAGAATAAAACTAGATACCGAAGTGTAGGAAACATGCTAGAAGGCTAGAATAAATTCACAGATTTCTATAAAGCTGTAGACTCAAGAGCCACAACAGTACTAGAGAATTAGCCAGTTAGATAAAGTCACACTTGTCTATCTGCCGACTGTAAAAGTTGGGAAGAATATTCAAATGCTTATGTTTCATATCATATATATTCATAAATTGCAAATAAAGAAATAGAAAAGAAGTTTAATAAAGTATTAAAAGTGGTACAGATGGTGCCCCACATCAAGCAGGATCTGTTATGGCTTAAGCTGATTTTAATGCCCAGTTGGAAATAATCTTTGATGTGTGAGAAAAGTTCATGGGTTGACTCAGAACTATTTAGGAAAATGACTAGTGAAGGCTAGATCTGTGCAAGCATTTTTACACTCAAAGCAGTCCTAACAAAATGCGAGCTTCTTGCTAATTCTCATATGAAGTATCTGACATCTGACTTGATTTTATTTCAGAAGCAAAGAGCTTTTCTTCTGGGAATGGGAGCGGAAAGCAAAATAGCAAAGATCAATCCTAAACTAGATGCCATGACTGAATATCAAGTCTTTTAATTTTACCTATTTGCAAAAATATAATTTATTAATTTAACTGAGCAAAATGCAATAGCCCAGTTTTATTTAAGTAATGTATTTGACTAAGCAATGATTTGGAAAAATTACAGGCTTGTCTAGATAGAGCACCTGTTTATGATATGTATCTAGGAGATTTAAAGAAGAGAAAAAATCCAATATTGCATTTTAAACAAATTATGTTAACTTTAAAAAAATTACTTATGGAGGAAACTATGAAAATACCAAGCTTACTGAATATCTAATCATTACCTTGCTGTATGCCTTTAGTTGGAATTTTCTAAATAAAAAGTAAATGTTGCAGTGAGAAAAGCAAAACAGATACAAAAATGCAGGCTGGTAATCTATTTAAATATCAATTATGTTAACAATTTTATTGATGTTTTAATGCTTCTCTGCGTAGTCTGTGACCTCTCAGGCTTTTCCAATAGTTCTGAAAAACCTGATGGAACTGCTACGTTTTGGTCCTTTATTCAAAGGAAAATACTTCACATGGAATCTGACTGTGGTAAGAAATACAACAAACATATAAGTAACTTTCTGAAGTCTTTCTTTAAGTTAGATATCAGTGATTCAATTTCCCTATATTCTGTCAGCACAGCAAAAGTAATTACTACTCTTGTATTTCTATGATAGCTAAAGCAAAATGTGCCTTCTATGAAAGGTTTCATAGAAACAAATACATGGATAATTTGATGAATAGATGAAAATATACCTTGGCCCTTGCAGTTTCCAGTTGGTCACCCTCCTAGTTATTTTTCTAAGGACATCTTTACAGACTTGGTGAAAGTGCTTTGACATTTAAGGATGTTGCTTCCTTCATCTTATATCAGTGAAAATCAGATTAGGACTGGTCCCAGCAATTACTTCTTACAAAAAAAAAAAAAAGTATCAAAACCAATGTCTTAAGTAACATGCAGTTATCTTCCATACTGGAACTCTGTTAAAATATTTCATGTGGGACTTCATGTTTTTATATATCTACCTTTTGTACCAAATTCAGAAAACATGAAGGTAACAGGAAGAACATGAAGAAAATAAGAACACAAATCCATGTGCTAAAGGATAAAAGCTAAAGGATACAGTGGGAAATGTACATCAGCTGCTAAATATCCATAAGGAAAGGGTAAATGTGATAGCAAATCTGTGAATGGTTTTGAAAGGAGAAGATTTCAAGCAGAATAAATTACTTGTGGTAAGATGTTAAGGAAGTGACTATACTTACGTTAGAACTGTGGAAACAGTACACACAAATGAAATGGAGAAATAGCTTACAGAAAGAAAGGTAGTAACAGGCTAGAAGCAAAAGATGCAACACAAAAGAGCTCTAGGAATGAAGATCAATAGAAGTGGCAAATATGTAAACCGAGAAACATTTAAGATTTGTAAATGAGCTCTGCCAAAAGAAAGCATGAATTTTCATTGGATTGGAACCAGTTAAGTTAGTAATAAAGACAAAAAAAAAATAGGGAAAAGGGCAAGGCAAAAATGTACAACAGAAATAATTTAAATCATTCTAGGACCAAAAGATTTGTATCAATACTTAGATTACAATTTTCATAGAATTGAGAATAGAGATGGAAAGCAAAAAGGGGAGAGAACTGACTGAGTTGAAAGAACTACAAAGGAAAAAGATTGAAAATATAACCCCCTCATGGTATTATATGAACATTTACTCTTGAGTAATTTCTTCATGGTGAAGAAAGCATTTAGAAACCTAAAGAAAGTAGCATGCAGTTTTGCAGTGCACAGATCAGTTTTATCACACAGAAGATAAAATAATCTTGAGAAAACTTACTCTGAATTCTTCTGGACAGCACAAACGCAGAAGCAAGCTGTGTGCTGAAAGAAGTAGGATAAAAATTCCAGTGGATAAAAATTATGGGCCATGTCCTATGCAATTTAAACCTGAAAAGACGATATACAGCCACCAGTTGGAAGTCCCAGTTTGGTCCATTGTGGGATTCTTAGTAGTCTCACGGCATTTCTTTCTCATATTGGCCTCCTGCTGATCACTTCACCACTAAAAAGAATTGGGGTACAAAAATTTCCTGGCTACTTAATGAGGAAGGAGTTCATAAAGGTCATGTGTTAACTGCCATTAGGTTTTAAAAGAATACCATAATGGACTATATAGTTAATGTGCAGAGATATTTCAGCCTATTTGTACCATATATTGTGGAATGCTTAATGAGAATTAGACCTTGTCTTATACAGGAACTAGCATACCTGTCATCATCTTTTTTTCATGGTGGAAAATTTCACTTTTACAATTTTATATTTAGGCTTTGCTTTGCATTTTTGAGAGGTTATTATCATAAACTACCTTAAAATGCATAATATTATATATTTAATTTCAACCAAAGTGAAACTAGAAAGCCAATAAAATAAGCAATTGAATAGGACTTGTTTTTCTAATGTAAAACAAGCTGAGTGAGTTTAAATAGTCTAAATAGTCATTACAGTCTGACTGTGATGTGTTCTTTCCTCTATACTTGCTGCTGCATTTCTTGTATTATTATAATGGTTTCTAGAGCAATAAATTACAGACACAGAACCAACTGCTGAAAAGTGTAGGCGGCTCACACAGCATGATGCAAATCACACTGTTGGATACTGTTTCTTTGTAACAACAATTCCATTATGTTCCACGTGATGCTGCCCACCATAATACAATTTTACTACACAGCACAGTGCCTGCTGGAGTAATAGAATATGGAAGTTTCCATTGCTAAGGCCTCAATTGTACAAACAGCTAGTTTGGTGCGGGAACTTGGTGCTCATGACACTGTACATATACATAAAGTAAGCGGTTAAATACTCAAATTCGGTAACTGAAAGGAATTGCCTCTGACAGCTGGTTAGTAGATTATGGTAAACAAATTGGTGGTTTCTCAGGCTAACTCCAAATGAAATGCTGAAAATATCATAAAATCCATGCTAATGAGCACCAGTTAACAAACAAAAGACATACTGTGAGTCATCGGATGAGGTAAAGAAGAGTGATGAACTGGTACCTTATAAACCAAATTTCATGAAATTATACCAAACCTTTTAAAGCAAAATTCATTAAATTAGAGATATTTGATTCCAAAAAGCTACTCTGCCCATTGCAGCAAGCCAGGCATTCACTTCTGTTACTCTGTGCTAAATCAGTTTACATGTTCTGTTAACTGAAACAAATAAAGGTAAAGGTATATTTTTAATCCATTTTACTTTAATAAATATATGGTAATAAAATATATTCAGAATTAAGGTTTTTTCTACTGCTTGAAATTACTATTGGGATTGAATTAGGATTCATACATGATAGAATTAGTGATGTGACGAAAATGAATGATGCATACCACGTAAAATTTGGCAGCTACATACCAATTTTGAAAAAGGGCCAAACTAACTTCAGAAGTTCATCTGGAAAAGATTTTCCTTTGAGAACATATGGCTTGCAACTGTCCATAGAAGTTGTATTTTATGATATTTATAACATGCAGCATGTGTACAGTTACAGATGTAACTGAGTCTGCATCTGAGGATGAGGGGGAAGTCACAGAAACACTTTCGCAGGAGCAGCAGCGAGACACAGCAGTGGCGGGTTTGCTATCCACGCTCCAGTGCTACTTGATACTCAAGTGCACGGAGCCTGCTTCTCCCGTGGCTTTTGTAGGAGATAACCGGCATTACAGAAAACAACACTCACACTCTGACTTGCTGTACAACCAAAATTTTTCCTCTTCCCATCTTTCAGAAATCATGTGACATTAAAGATTTAGGTTTGTGTGGGTATATTACTCTTGGCTAGTCTACATTGGAGCCCCAGTTAAGTGAATTCACAAATATACATATATATATTTGCTATCTTTTCCATCTAGCACTGATTTGTCCATTTAGTTTTAATTCAAGGAAAATATTGTTGAAAATGTTGCCCTGTGTCATTAATAATCATTGTCATTTTCTTTCTGCTTTCCTGACGGGATTTCCCATGATTTTACAGTAGTAATTACACTCCCATTCACCACGGATGTGAATTAGCACAGCAGCTCTGTGGATGCATTTCTCACTTACAAGCGGTCCATCAGCATGCTCAGGAAAGGAAAAGAAGAGAAGGGAATGGAAAAGGAACAGAGAGGGAAGGGAAGGGAAAAGGAAAAGCAAAAGGAAAGGGAGAAGGAAAGAGAAAGCCAAAGCGTAAGAAGGGAAAAAAGAAAGGGAGAGGAAGGGAGTCAAAAGGGAGGGGAAAGGGGAGAATCAAAGGCAGTAGGAGAAGGAAAGGGAGGGAGGGCAGGGAAATGGAGGAGAGAGGAAGCTAAGGAAAGGGAAGCAAGGAGAACGGAAGAAAGTATTTTAAAAAGATAATTAGGACAAAAGATACAGAAATCTATGTTCTTAGAAAAAGATATTTAATAAACTTTCTATGTGTTATTTTCAGGAAGTCCCCAGGCACTCTGCTCTTTTCCTAACTGGTAGCTTTATGCGATAGAGCTCCCTGTTGGGAGTGTCACATTCACTAATCTTGTCAAAACTGGCACAGTCTTTTTGGTGGCACTACTAGAAAGACCATGCAGTTTTACCAGTATCTGGTACTTTTGCTCCTGGTTACTGGAAATCATGTAATACTTTAAGAGCCTTACATTTAACCAGATATTAGGTACTTGCTAGGGTCTGAGAAATTAAAGGGTCAGAAATAGGTTTTTTTGTATAATATTGATTGCAGGTCATGAGGTGACTAACTGTTTTGTTTTTTTGTTTTGCTTATCATTTGGGTTAGTTACTGATTACTGTTGAACTCACCTTAATTTGGAGACACTGATGCCAAGTGGTAAAGTTTTCTTTTCATAAACAAGTAATACATTTCTGAAGAGCCTTTTTACTAGCCCTGAACAATAGCTAGACATGCTATAGCTTGATAAGCAATATACAATAGTTTGGTATGTTTCAGTTTAAGTCTAGAGTTTATTTTTGCAATATTATATAGAACACATGCTTTGACTTGTGCAAGAAAAAATCAATATTAACAGCATGTAAAATCCTTTGAAATCCACTTTTGAGGAATCATGTCCTTACATTTTATATTACATAAACAATATACATCTATTGATTAACTGCAACTGTTTCATGTTATCAGGACAATGTAAATTTACCCAGGCTTTCCCAAAATCACAGGGTTTAATAAATGCTATGAATATGACCAAGCCTTTCAGCTGCAGCTAAGAAACCTGAGTATGAGTAAATGTGATCTTTCCATTTCCCCAGGACTGATCCCAGTATGGATCTTCTAGTATAATTTATAGCAGTTTGCAGATTATTCAATTTATGCTGGCTGCTAACAGATTTAAAAGGTCAGTGCATCAGCTAGAGATCAGAGGGATGTAAGGAATCTTCCATTTAACCCCAGCCTCAAGGGAGGCCTTAAAGGGGGCTTAGGGCTCTCAACTAGGCATTGATTTATTGGGGGGATGTGGCGAGTGGTGCTCTCCACTGCCAGGAGCAGCAGAGGGGCTGCTCCTCCGCGGCAGCGAGGCTGCCTCAGCAGCCGCCAGCACCGGGCCATGAGGCACGAGGCCTCAGCCTGCTCCTGAGAACGTAGCTGGGCACTGGCTTTGCCTGGTATCATTCTAACAATTTCAGCAATCAAAAGGACACACAAAATAAGCGCATTCACGCATTTCATTAAATTTGAAATGACTAAAAAGCAAATAAACAGAATTGCAAAAATCATAACTGAATCTATCTTCTATTATCCCATTCCCAGATAGTCTTCCTATCATATCTTGATTTGGACGATCACATAAATATTGGCCACATAGGAATATAATCAATTCCAGTGCTTAAAAGTTAATGTTTTATAAAAGAAGTAGAAAGAAAATGTAATTAAAAAGGGAATAGACAATAAAATGTTTAAAGGGATGGGTTTAATGGAACTCATTTTCACAAATGTTTCAGTCCATAGTGAAATAAATTGAAATTCTGTAAGTTGAAGCTGACATTCAATTTACTGTGGAAATTTGGAGACGAAAAATGTAATCTGTTAAAAGATCCAAAGAAGTAAAAAAAAAGAACAAAAAAAAAGAAGAGCACATCTGTCCTCTTGAGCTGATCAGTTCTGTCAGGTCCCTTTCAAGGCACAAAGTGAAACAGCTTGGTTCTATGGGGCCCTCAAATAAAAGCCAGCTAAGATGTTGCACTTCGTAAATAATCATTTAGTCTAATTAAGAAAATTCAGAAATTACTACTTCCAAAAGAAGGGTCAGAATCATATATTATTCATAATTGAAAAAATGTTGACATTTGTGAGAAAAAACATAGATTCCAATATTAATAATGATACTAAACAATGTCTTCCCTCAACCATCAGACTTCAGTAATTATAAAAACATATTTGAAGAGGAAAACAGAGCTGCAGGCATTATTCTTTTCATTTGAAATATTACTGTCATTGATAAAGACATGTAATTTCAAATAAAATTAAATGTCTGGGAGGATTATGTAGCAGTTCTCAATACTACAAAAAAAGGCAAAGCAAAAGAAACAGATTTTAAAAGAGGCAATTTGATTTTCCCTGTGCTTTAAAGAATCTATGAAATTGCTATGAAAAGCTATTAGAAAGACAGGAGGTGAGATGTTGACTTCCAGATGGAACTGCACAAGAAAATATTTGAGAGAGCTCAGCACTGACGTACAACAATCTAGAAATGGATTAGCTCACTGAGACCATATGGGAAGAATTAACACGCGCTCTGTACGCCAACATAAATGTGGTAGGCTGAGAGAAGAAACAGAAGGGGTAAGAACTACCAAAAATAGCTCTGATGGAGAGGTTTATAAAGCAGAACAGTGAACAGTCACTATCATGGAAGTCAATCCAGCAAGATTTTGAAATCCCTGAAGAAGGTGCTCTTGCAGTCTGCAATACCTTACAAATTCCCTGAGTGGACAGGGTTCTTACTGTAAGTGATGAAGAATGTTTCTCAATTTTTCCCAATGCTCACTGATCAACCAAGTAGCTAGAAGGGACTTGGATGGCTAAAACTTAAGCACTGTGATAACTAATGTTTTAGACAACTGGCCTGCTGGGGAGAATCCAGGTCTCTATATGAGGTGTGGAGGTTGCTGCTGTAGGGCACGGGGAGCCTGGTGCTTCAGACCAGGGCATAGGACAACTCAAACAGTGAGTTGGGAGCTGCCTGGGGGAAACTCACTCTTCATGTAGGCAGCCACAGATGGCTATTGGGAAAATGGTAAGACAGTGTGTTCGCAGCTCCTCTTTGATGCCTGAAACCTCACAGCACAAAACTATACTGGGGTTCCTGCTTCAGTTAGGGATCTTAACTCTGAGGGCTTCTTCAAAAGCCTTTCTTTCAACAAGTGAGGAAGACGCCACTTTTTATTTCCTCAGTGCTATTTCAGAAGGATGCACTCCCTTGCTGTTTAATGCATGTTCTGGAAGACGAAGGTGTACCTGTTTATTCAGGGGATTTGCCTTGGGGAGAGGAAGGAAGCAGAGAAGATCAAGGTGCTGACACACAGTACTTCTTATGCAGTCCCTGCATAGAAAACAAACACCTGAAGGCCAAGGCTCATTATTCCAGTCCTACTGTTCTTGTCATCAGGCTAAAAATTTACACTTGAATTTTTGCTATTTGCTGGCCCAGAGAACCTTGAATCCTCCTCTGTACAGTGCATACTTTTAGGAGGAGGAGCGATCTCCTCAACCCAGAAATAGCCTGTAGTATCTACTATTTAGGGCACTTGCTAGCTAGGAAGATGTGACAATCTGCTTTCGACGACATGCAGAATGCAGCCTCAGAAGTTCCGGTGGATTCATTGCCTTCTTGGACTCAGACAAAAGCACTGGCTACCTAAACATGCTTAGGCATGAGAGAGCACAGATTCATTCTATTCTCCTAGGCCAAGACACTTCAGTCATGCAAGGAAACAACAGCTTTAGGTTCTACAAACTTTAGGTCAAAAGACAGTGTATTTGAAGCTAAGGTAGCCCTAGAGTTAGGCAGTAACTAAGGTCAGATTTTGAGAGGTGAATACTGGACACGTGGGCTTATATTTTCAGTAAACAACCCTTGGGGACCATTTTCAGACCTTGATCTAATACATCAACATGTTCTAGGTAAGGAAATATGCCTCAGGCAGCACTGTTAGACAAATTTAACTGTAGGGCCAGTACACCTGTACTCCTACGGTAACAACTGCCTAAGTCGAAGGGCTGAGTACAACTCTTCCCTCTGCTGAGCCACCTGTATTCAGGGAACTTGTAGAAACATCCTTTTAGATTTTCATCCTTTTGTTTTATTTGATTAAAGTTGGTCAACAGGCTTAAACGTTTTGATGCCTTCAAAGGATGATGCAAAAATCTAAGATAAAAGTAAAGGTTACTTAATATCAGTTAGCAAAGGAAGCCTTGTGGGGTTTTAATCCAGACAGTGGCAGCATGTTGTCCAAAATCTTACTTTATTCAGTGGCTCCCATGCATATCAATTAGCAGTTCACTGTTAACAAAAGTGTGAAAACACACAAAGCATAAGATAATTTCAGGTGACAGATTTCTCGCTTCAGGGCTGTGCATGAAAAATTTAACAATTCTTAGGTAAGCATTTATTCTAAATAGCACTCTCCTCTGCTAAGGTTATGCCTGAGCAGGAATTTTAGGTCCTTAGCATACTTAGCTTTCTATACTATAACATTTGTCATGCCTGTTTGCACCTAAACTTTGTTAAAGTATGACCTTTTTATTATTGAGGTCATAAAAAAATTACTTCTGTTATTTAGCCAACAGAAGTAGGGAATCTATTTGCTGCTGTTACAGAAAAGGGGGTAAATGTTATTTTTCTTACTGAAACCTTTTTTGCCAATTAATATACAGCTTCTTAGAGAAGATCACATAAATTGCTTTAAAAAATCCTTGCTGCTACTAATCTTGCTTCTGCTTACTTTCAACACATGTAAAATTTTCTGTCTAAATTATTTCTTTTGTGCTTTTTCCTTTACTCACCTCAAAACAATATTTATAATATACAATATTATAGCCTTTGGCCCAATTTAGAAATGCATATGCAGTTAAGAATAAACTGATATTCATTTATGCCTTGCTATTTCAACGACAGTTCTATCTATCTATCTATCTATTCCAGTTCTAAAATCACTATCTGAGAGTTTTCCCAGGCAGCAGCAAAACTCAACTGCAGAGTTAGAAGAGTGATCCCCTAGCTGGATGTGTCATATTCAGCACATCCTCCAGGGCAGGGCCCTGGGGTCTAGCGGATGCAAATCCCCATTTCCTGTTTCTTTCCACCCATCTCTTAGCCCTGCAAGGGCCTTCCTTGTGTCACGGCTGCTTAACTTCCCTAAACGTCTTTGATGAGGGGTTTTGTTAAAAGCCTTTCAGAAATCCACATATGCGATATCAACCAGATCAAGCTTATCTGGTCAGAGTACATTTATCCATACATTTTATAAATTTTATAATTTGCATTGTTTATATAATTTTATAGACTTTTTACAATTCTTGCTTAACCACACAAACCAAGACAGACACATCCAGAGAAAAAGTCCAGTCACTGATAAAACTATCATGTTGCCCTGGGAAGGACCTGTTTTAAAATTACAGGTGTGGTATTTCAAACAGAAGGTATTTGGTTGCATAATCGACTTTTAAAATAGGTCTGAGTTTAAAAATGCTACAACAGTAATCTCCTAAAAGGGACTACCTCCTTCTAAAGTAATGCCAACCTCAGTATAGTGCTAGCAATCCCATCATCATTTTGGTAAGAGAAGAGCTTTTAGTATGCAAATTAGCAAGAAAAACATTTTGAAGAAATGCATCAGGTTAGAGATGTAAATGAGACCTAAAATGTCTCATTAGGTTTTGAATTGCCCTTCTCTTCCACTGGATTTTTTTTCTTTTTGTTTTCTAAGCATTATAAATCTTGTGGGCTTTGGGGGTAATTTTCTTGCTTGACTAAGCCAGCAAGGGCCTTTCCAATAATAAATTAGCAAAGTGCCTCTCCAAACTCACTTCTGCAGGAAAACATATAGTGAGTTGAATAAAACTATTTAGCTTCCTTTACAGAATATTTCATGTTTTTCTCATCTACCATCATTGATACCATTTTTAATGACTCCAGCAAATTCTGTACTCCATTTGTTATGCTTGTTTTTTTTGTTTAAAGTGAAATGCAGTATCTGAAGTTTAACACAACAAAAAATATATACCTAACATTTATCTCTCTAAAAATATATATATATTTGAAATACAGAATGTTTTAACTTACTAGAGAATAAGTCTTTGCTATGAAACCCATTTAGGTTAGTTACTACTTTTAAAAGGAACAATTACAAAGCTGGCTAAGTATAACACTTCAAGTTCACACCTAATGTGAATTACTGTACTTGACCCTTCTTTTCCTTATTTTTTTCACAATATAAAAATACCTCAATGAATTATCATAGTGTTGCTGTGAAGATACTCTGACACATCCCAGAATTGTTCTACTTTTCTACTTTTAAAACTTCTATTTTAGAGTAGGTTAATACAGAAATACTTGTGGATTTGTTAGTTGTCGCCTTTTCTCAAAATAAATATGTTTAGGACAGCATATATATATGGTTACAGCATAAGCACTTGCTTGCACACACACCTGAATACATTTGAAAAATTAATTCTGTATTGAATAAATCGAATGAAAGGAAAGGTAAAACCACACATGAAAAGGGTGCTTATGGTTGGTGTCTCAGGGTTCTGTGAAACAGTACTTATAAAACAGCTGCAGATAAATGACATTTTTAATTGAAGGTACCTGATATGGTACCATACCTGCAGTATGATGAACAGTTTGGTGCAGGTCTTTGTATGGGAAAGAGACTCTCCACATTATTGCAACTTGCAGAATCAGAACTGAAGTCACATTGGTTTAAATGAATAAGTAAGTAGGTGAAGACTTTTTTTTTTTTTTTTTTACAACAGCCATATAACACATTTTATCAAAACTCTGTTAATCAGCAAAGAGGTCTGATGGTTCCAGTTATTTCTAGCACTGTATTCTATTGATACATATGTATCTATGTAGTGGCACTGCCAAACACAAACACATAACATCACAGTAAAATTTATCTTTCTCAAAATACTTAACACAGGTCCATCACCTACTTACATAAACCCAATTTATAGTGTGATCAGTTCAGAGGATTATAAATACACATATATATACATATCTTTGATAGCTGCAGTCCTCTAATTAGTACATTCTCACCTTTTGGTGCAAGGGCTTTTTTCTTTTAAAGGTACTATTGCTGCTTTTTCAGCAAGAAGAAACTTTTTCTTTGGCATATGATACTCAATGGATTGAAGTTTCTTAAACTTCTGCTTCTTCTCTTCAGGCTTAGTAAATAACTTGGAGCCTTAAATGAAAACTAGATACAAGAGACTGTAGTGATCTCTATGACTCTGACCAAGTGATAATGAAGGGATGCTTTTTTTTTGTTTGCTAGTTGCCCACTTCCAAGAAAAATTCCTTCTCCCATGAAAATTTTGCCTGGAGTGAAAAACATATAACTTATGTTATACTAGGATCCTACAAAACACGCTTACTTCTAAGTCAATGATGCTGAGAACGTCTGGCTGATTCTCAAAGGGTAAAATCCTCCGATGGTATCATATTTTGCAACTTAGTGACTGAAATATGCTGCACCATCTTTAGTGATTCTATCCAGAGGGCCTGTGGCTGTTGCCTGGAGGATGCGGAATATGAAATTTTAAGAATATGAGTTAATCCTTTAATGGTCTTGAAGTTACAGCTGCTAACATGGAAACAATCAATATGTATTCTTCAGAGCAATGGGAGAAGAAATAATAAGATTATGTCCTTGCAACCTCTAAAATCTGCTTCTATTCATAATCATATTGCAGTGCAGAAATAGGTAAAGAAACTAAAAAATACTGTGAGGAGCATTTTAAAATGTTGCTTTATAAATTTTTGTAAATTATTTAAAAATAAATCAGACAAATCTTAGCCCTGGACCAGCAAAGAGATTTGGATGAACAAACCTTTTCACTATAGTCTTGCCTGCAGGTTTAAGTGTTAGAGGATATTGCCCCTATTAAACATCAGCATACCTCCTAGCTATGATAGGAAATTGAAGTGGATACAGATATAATTAATGTCTCCTAACCACAGCTTTTTTCTTTTTTGAATGAACTTACTATTTTCCTTTTGAAGTATTCCATGCAAACATCGTCCTACCCAGACAGAGACTTTCCTTTAGTTTCCTCTGCTAAATCAATTGTTCTTGTTCAAAATCTCTGCTGGGCATATTCATTTTGGCCACAGCCCATCACAGGACACTCAAGTTATCTCACTGAGAGTAAGAGTCATCACTAACTAAGGATCTATAGGAAGCTTTCATATGCATCTCACAACTTAAAAGACAACTATTTCATCTTTTGCTTCATGTTCCAAACAGCATAGAAACCAAATTCCCTTTTGAAAATTACACTATTTTAGACGCATCTACACTTTTTCCAGGAGTATAGTCAAACATTTCTGAAAGAGTATGGATAGTTTAGGTTTAGGGTCGCAAAGCTATAAACCACAATAGTCTCTGGACTATTTGGGACTGTGTAGACAGGGGTCTGGAGGCCACTTAGTTGAAGACATGATGCACTGAATGAGCTCGGTGCCACATCCAGTTTGCCAGACAGTGCACGGCTGGTGGCCGCTGCTCCTGAAGGCAGTTACAGGATGTCCTTCTCTGGATTTTCCTACATTTTCCCAACGTGAAGATAGAAATAAAAAAACTCATGTCTATTGTTCACTCCCGTATTCAAAGGAAAGTATGCTTCACAGCCATTAAAGTTTACATATGCCAGGAAGAGAGACAGGACAGGAGGGCACAGCACAGGATATAGCGAGCTCATATGTTTCATATGAGACTGTCTCACAGTCGATGATAACAGCTACTGTGAATTCTGAAGTTAGCAATAAAATATTCTCATCCCTTAAATCCCTATTGCTTCATTTTGTGCCGCCCATTCTTTCACCGAGTTCCCCAATATACAGAACTTTATATTGTGCAAGACATTTTCTTTTCAGTCAATCAAGGTTCTTGGATAAATAAAATCCATATTAGATATTCATTTCTTATTGGGGAAATATTTTTGTAATACTGAAATTTTTAGCTGAAGGCATTATTTCTTTAGAGACTGTATAAATACATATATATATGTGTGTGTGTGTGTGTGTATGTGTGTATATATATACATATACACACATAGATAACCTGAATAATTCAGAAGTGGAATGTACTGCAAACCTGTAAGAAATGAATGTCAGCAGTCACAGGGAATTCAGTGAGGATGCTCTATTTTGGATAATAAGAATCCAGCTCTCTATGAAGGATCCTTCAGGTTCGTACATTAATTACACTGAGCACTCCTTGGCGCCTGGTGCTTCAGGAGCGCTGCAGAAGCATGTGCTACTGCTCACAACAATCACACTTCACACACTTTGTTCTTGAGACTGACAAGGGCTGTCATGTTCAGTTGTGTTTTTAAATTGTCAAAAGAAATCAACTTGTAGGAAATCTCAGGCTCACATGTTTATTAGAATGGCTGGCTGGCTGATTTCAATTCACTTTTAATATCTCCTCACTAGTACCCATCATTTCCAAGCCATCAAGTAGAAGGGGCACTGTATGCTTCTCTCTTGCTCGGATTCATCAGAACTTATTCTTAGAACAACACCGAGCAGCATCGCTATCCCCCATCTTTCATTTTACTCTTGGTAAATCCACCTTCTATGCGTATTAATAGTGCTCATCATTGTCTGCAGTTCCAAAAGCTTTATAATTTTAAAATTTATTTTAAAGTAACTAATCTTTGAAAAATAAGAAACTGATTTTAATTTTTACCAGGGTAATTACAGTGCAGCATGTTAGGAATATGGACATCAATCAGTAGTTAAAGTCACAATGATTATTTTTACAAGATGCCTCATTTCAATGTGGACTGAATATGCAAAATTCAGTAACAGAGGTTTTGTCTCGGCATCAAAACACAGTGCCATAAAAAGTGTTATGTGTTTTACAGTTATCATTCCTCTTTGATTTTAACTAAGAGCTCCACAAAAATACTTGACTCTAATTGAAAAAATATTGACAACATCTGTTAAGGTTTCTATATAAACTAAGATATTCAGGACCCTGGCCCTGTCCTGATTTTTTGCATACTGATAACACATACCTAAATTGCCATCCTAAATCTACCAAAACCAGCACAAGACTGTAACAGATACACATCAACATATCAGCAAAGGACACTTTGGAGTACGACTCCACAACTTCACTTGGTTAATCTTGAGAAAGTTATGTTTTCACTGTTGCAGAGAAAGATATTTTTCGGTCCTTTTACAGCAAACCAGGCAATACATCTGACTCCTGATTAAAAAAAAAAAATTACAGGAAACTTAAATTAAGTGTCAGGATCACCAAATGGCCTTATTTTAAATGCCCAATACAAAGGGCTAAGTGTCTTTTGAGATAAGCACTCCGGCTGAAATCAACAATTTCAGTAGGGGTGTGCTGTTTAGGAGCATGCAGAAGGATAGCAAGCTCACAGAGATAGCAATGAGAGGAGGTAGGTGGTCAGATGAAGTAACTGTGGAGACGGATTAAGACGATTAAGGTTAATGTGCTAGCATACGGGTCATTCAGCACAGATTTTCTTGCTATGCGGTTTGTGGATATTTTTCTTTGAATTGACAGTTTCAATTATTGTTAAGGGCAAAACTAGTCAAAATAGGTATCGGTAAACTTTCTAAAATGAAGATGATTCTGTAAAACTTGAGGAATATTCTGTTTATTTGAAAAACAATCTGAGTGCTTTAAGGTTCCAGGTGCTACAAACAGTGGGATTTATTCCCATTTGCTTTTCCCTCTCCTCTGTCTCAGTAGCACTACATTACTTGTGCTCCCAAAAAATGGCAGGCGGGCTAAATTCAACTACAGTTTTGCCTCTCAAAACATGACAAAAATGCTACCTGAATCACATCCATAACATCTCACAGAAGGTCAAGGATAGTCATACGTAACAAGCTTTCTTGGAGACTAGTTTGATGTTGTCTAATGTACCTGCTCAAAACAGTGAGTTTGAAACAAGATATCAAATTTATCACTAAGGCACTGGAAGCTGGATCTCTTAAGGAAGCAGCACAGTCTCCCAGGGAAAGAGTTTGACTGTTGCATTCATAAGCACCCCTTGCTGGCTACAGTCAGTCAAGAACTTGTCACTAGCTGCAAATGCGGCATGCGCTTTACTGACACCATCTCCAACCAGGGAAAAAATATACTGATGGCCATTCTCAAAGGATGAAGTGTTAAAAAATATTTATAAAATAATAAAAAAAAGTCAATAACACTAAGGCTCTCTCTTGCAAAGTGCCAAGGATTTCAGGAGGGAGTGCAGTTTCAGATCACGCTGCTTCTGTTTCTCTTCCCAACATTTTGACAGTCTCGTCAGAGGCTGGTGAAAAACTCACACGAAGCTTCATTGCAAACAATAGCATTCAAAATCAGAGCACAAAAAGTAATAACACAGTGCAGTCGAGCTCTTCGGGAAATATGTCAAATTCTGGCCTGGTTACCTGATTAGACAAGAGGTGTAGGCAAGTGCTTAGGAAACTGCACTGCTGCTCAGGCAGAGCTCGGATGTGCAGAGGCAGCGCGGCCTCATCGACGCCTCAGGCCGGCCACAATGGCAAGGCCTGCTTCCCTTCATAGAGAAAAGTGCCTCCCTTTGCCCCAGCAATGGTCTTACTTCTCTGACTCTGGTTTGCTCCAAAAACTGTGTATGCTTTTTGCACAGAGAGAAGGGCAAAAGAAAGAAGTGCTACCTACATAAGTACTGTCGTGTTTTCCTCATAGTGATTCCTCAACATTCCTGTATCACCAGCACAGAACTAGGCTAAGGAGACTGTGCTTTGCTCCAGGTTTCTACGACTGGCTGATAAATCACACTGGCCAATACACTGCTCTGATTCTGCCCCCTTTTTTTCCATGTACCTTGGGAATTTCTTTTCTTTTCTTTTTTTTTTTTTTTTAAATCTGTGTTACAGTAACTTATATTTATTCTCAGGATAAGCTTTTACAACAGCAACAGAAGACAAAGCTTTTCACATCATCTCAGATAGAACTCAAATAAAATATTGTTACGGCTACAACTAAGTGTAGCTATACTGCACTTAGTTGTAGCCATACACACTACTCTTTCAAAAAGAGTAGTCTTTTTGAAAGTAAGAAGTCTTTTTTTTTTCTTTTCAAAGAAAGTAGTGAAAGAGGAAGATCTTACTACTTTCCTTCCAAGAAGAGATGAAACTGCTCAAAGTAGGTTTAAACTAGGTTTGATCAAGCTTTGAGAGCTGAGTTGCAGGCTTTTGACAGCAAGATGTGACAACGGACTGAATCTCCCGGAAATGCAAGCTTTGCCTATGGCTCTGTCTCAACAGGTGGCCACCAGGTGATTAGAAAGAGATTTTGCATGGGATTTTGTTATTTTACCTGAAATATTATTACTCTGAATTGCTAACAAAATAACATGATAAAGGTCTCTTAGGCTCTTAACACAAAGTATATGAAATCCGAAGTTGGTATCTCGTTACAAGAGCTGACGCCACTGGCAAATAAAAGGTTTCTGGCTTTGTTTTATACACTCTCTTGAAGGGATAGTAATAACTCATAGTCCAGTCAAAGTAGTTCAGATGAATAAATTAACTTTGTGGCTCAGTCTCCCCAACCATACAGATGAGGTAAAGCTTTTCTTTATGGAAGCCTTTCAATTTAAAGGAAGATAAATAAAGTCTAAAGGTCCACTAATTTACAATTTTGCAAATAAGTGTGTTACTAAATAATCAAGGAAAAATCAAGGCTAGAAAAGAACTAACACTAATGTGAATTCATTTCTAGCTATGTTTCAATCTATTATACATATATATTCAATCTATTATATATTAGTTTGTGCTATGAAGCTTTGGTACCTTGTTTCAAGTCCAACCTGTTTAACAAAACATTTTTGGGCGGGGGGGAGGTGGATATTAAGAATGCATTATATAGTTTCAAAGAGAAACCGTTTTTTGCATCACTGTTACGATAATTGCACTATTATCTATAGTATTTTGCTAGTGAGAGATTGCAGACCATTAATATTCGTATAACATACAGTTCACAATAAATAACACAAAACATAAATAGCTTTTAAAAAGCTATACATAAAACATACATACAAACACACATACATATAAACATAAAACATAAATAGCTTTTAAATGAAATTGTCAAGCTGACATCCTTGGGACTGTTATGTAAATGAGATTCAAAACAATCAGACCATAAAGCAACAAGGTACTCCTTATTAACAACTAAATCTCCGAAGCCTGAATGGTAAAAGAGCAGAATTTTCTTAAATAAGCGTCGATGAACAGCTATCCCCCTATACTAGTTTGGAAAATTATTTTTCTTTTCCTCTGGCAGTAGTCTTTACCACAATGTGCTATTAAAAAGAAACACTTATCAGACATTCTTAAACATATTGTTTATACACATTCAGCAAATCTCATGAGTTATATGTGTGTGTGTGTGTATATATATATATATATACACATATAATAGAAATATTATGACTACTTGGTCATTATATTAACTATGCCTTCAATCTCCATTAATTTAATTTACAGTTTATTTGTTTGGACTAATTTAACATCATTTTGAAAGTTTAAGAATTGCAGAAGCAATAATCCATTAGGTATTTTGATCACTAGTACACAAGTATGTAACATACTTTGTGTTCAAGGGGAACCTTTATCCAGGATGCAAAGCTGGAGCTGAATTATAATCACCTTCAAAAAGATTGCAGGCCTGTGGGTATTAAGCTTTGCACTCACCAAGCTCAACCAAAAAAGATTTATGCAATCTACTCTGGGACCTGAAACTTATTCATACAGTAGATCTGATAAGCGCACTCTGAGACCTTGAAGTTTATTTTCATCAGAAGTTTTGCATTCAAGGACTCAAGCATTAGACCTTTTCATTGTTGATCAAAAGTGTTTCATTATGAACTCACACCCAGACACTGTACAAGTACAAAATACTTACAAAGAAAGAAAGAAAGAAAGAAAGAAAGAAAGAAAGAAAGAAAGAAAGAAAGAAAGAAAGAAAGAAAGAAAGAAAGAAAAAAGAAAAATCAAAAAAAGCCATGTACCCCTCAAAATAAAAATGAATCTTAAAAACCTAAAAATATGCTCTGATATTTCAGATAGCAGTCAAGATTTTCTCTCCTCCTGGTTGTCTGGAAATGGTTTGTCACATATGTCTGCTTTCCAATCTCAGGTTGTTTACTGCATGGAAAGACAATAAACTATATTGTTCATAGCTTTACAGTATCCAGTGAATAAGAAAGCTAATCTGCACAAGCTGGGATTGCTTGTGCAATGCCCAAACAAAATGAAGATCAACCATCTCGTGATTAAATTAATAGAAAGAATAGTTTTAGCCATCTTCCTCCTTCTAGACAGAAAATCTCAGGGATCATTTCTCTATACTAAATTCATTATTTTAAATTCTTTTATTTTGACTGATGGAGAGCTCAGGACATTTAAATGCAGTCTTTCTGTCAGCTTTCCAGGATCACATTCAGAGTTTAAAATTAAGCCTTTTAAGACTAACATGATTTTTCAAGACTACAAATGTTTACACCATTTTTTTTCCTTCTTAACACATGTAACCGCATGGAACACAGGAACAATAGCTGTGACATTTCAGGTTCCGTAAGTTTATATACTTTAGGTGTGCCTATCCACTCCAAATTACAGACTTGTTTTTTCCTTGTGGCCACAATAAATGGGAAAAAACTCTGTAGAAATGTGGACTCTTTGGATTCATACAACTTCATACAACTGAGCAAATGTACAAGTCCCCTTGTTACCACTTTCTAGACAGATCTGAAAAATCTGTTGGAAAAGCAAAATAAATATATTGCTAAGCTTTGAAATGTATCATGGGAAGTGTTTACTGCTCTGAGCCATAACTCAGCCCACTGATTTATTTTAAGCAAAATCTTGCTTTTTTCCACGAGCTTTTAAACTGCATTTTCTTCATAGAGCAAATGTCATTTCTCCCCACTATGTTATAAAGCTGAAAGAAGAAACTCTATGAGCAATTATTTCAGCTAATTCTTAGAGCTGAAGAATGCCACTTTTGTGGTAACTGTGTCAAAGTCTGCTCAGAAAAGCAGAAGTTCAAAACAACAACAAAATCTGAATCTCAGATAACAACACGAGGCCGTAGCCATCACTTTGGCTCAATTCACTAATTCAGTCTTCAAATATTCATTATTTATGTCAAATCTTCATTTTGAAAGGTGCTTTTTTCCCCATTTTGATCTGTAGTGCTTATATTCTGTGCTTTATTGCTTTGATGTTTGTTGAAGAACAGTAATTGTTATTGCAAGTTAGAGAATGGCCATTTAAAAGAAATACTTTTTGAGGAATAACGTCTTAAATTAGTCCTATATACTAATAGTTACAGATTTGTATTACATATTCTCTATCTTATCTTTCTACGAAAAAGATTTCTGTAGATTGATAAAAATATAAACTGGTTTGTAATATCTTATTTTACAGATAAATTAGCCTTAAAGCTCTATTTAGAGTTAGTATTTTGGAAACCAAATACAGCATATGTTCTATGGTAGTAGGCCAAAATGACCATTTGTCACAATGGTAATGTACTCTATACCAGGGAGGATATTCTGTGTTCCTATACATCAATTCCCAATTCCATTTATACACATCATTTTTTTGGCTGAGTGTAGACTGATTACAGTGACAACCAATTATCACACTTCGAAGTACCACAGGCTGGGTCAGATGTACCTGGATTGCTACACAGCAGCTCCTCCACAGAAAGAGCACTGAACAGAAACCAACAGCCACTTGCCACTAAACTGAAAAGAGACTCTGAAGTATTGAGAAGGAAGGCTGAGACTCTGCATCATCGCTTAAAACAAAGATTAACAGGAACCAATATGTCTTAAGATTTAAACTAACTTGTATTCTCAGTTGGTGAATTTTAGTCACAGGTATTGTGATGAAAGGCGCAAGAACTGATTAGTCAGGAAACAGTGAACAAAAGCTGAGGGCTGCAGAAGCTCCTGGAAGGCACCAGAAGCAGCAATTCAGACTAATGAAAGAATTCAAAACAAAAAAAATCAAACCAGAACATGAGCAATAACAAAGGCAGCCCCACAAACAACTGCTAAATAAACCCATTAAAATGTCAAATAAACAAAAGATCAGAAACAACTCCCTGAATAGTGAAGGAAATAAAGTAAGAAGGAAAAAAATAACAAACCAACATCCTAAAACTAGAAAGCATAAAGTTCCTAACAGCTGCCAGAAAATGCAAAAAAATGCCACAACTGCCAATCTTCCCTCACCCACACAAGAAAAACCTGCTCTGCCAAAATATTCAAAAAACATTTTTTTTGCATGTTTGTCAAAACAAATATTTATCCCTCTAACTGCTGAAATGTCTCTTTGCTGTGCTCCTGGAGCTGTATTCCTGTTTGCAAGCAAAATAACCGTTTTCATCTTTACATTACTTTTTAGTCATACCTTGGGAGATAAATGCAAATCTGTGCTGTGAGCACTTGGCATTGCATGTTGCATGGCAGTGCAGACACCAAAGGGCTGCATCACCTTTACCTTACAGGAAGAGATGGCATTGTGCAAACAGGCATAATATGCATTTTATTTTGCTTTGTCAGTCTTGGCACACCATTACTTTTTCTATTCAATCATTTGATTACCTTGTTTGTGACAATAGCAAAATACATCTTGATTAGTACATATCAGGGATGAATGATTGACAAGTCAGATAAAAGTTGTCTATCAACAGCCATCAATTTGAAGATATGATCATTCATGGAGATAAATAAAATAAAATTGGCAGGGAAAACCAGTAGTTTTATTCAATTCAGTGAGATTATGGCTCCAAAAGTCCCACTGAACCAAGTGGTTTTGACAGCCATTAAAAGCGGGAATCCCCTTTCCTCTATTCTGTGCTCCTCATCTCCACACCAGCATGAGACCCCTCTGAAAGCAGGCTGAACTCACAAAAAAAAAAAAAAAAGGAGAATGCAGGAAACCCCAAGAAAAACCTGCTATTTTTATTAAAGAGTAATGTATCTCAGAAAGGGGTTGAACAAATACCATGGCTACTGAACAGCATGGACCAGGGTTGCTTAGTGGGAAGCTGGGGAAAGGAGCACCAGTCAGGGAGAGCAGGCGAGGGAAGTGCTGCACGAGCCCTCCCCTCCCTTAGGGCATGGGGAGAAACTGCCCCCAAGCCAGACACAGGTGCCTGTGTCACCATGTCACATGCAGCTCTCCGGCTTCTGGCCAGTGGCTAGTGAAGGCTCAGCACAATTATGCTCGATTATACTACATTTCCCAACAAACCTAGCTTTAGAATAACAGCTGCAGGTTACTAAACAAGTTTTCAGGGAACAAAAACTTTGATTTTGAGGAGATACATATAAGACCCTTACCCATTTTAACTCAGACCTCTGGCTGATGGGGACAATTTAAGTAGTCAAAAATCTGTCACATGTTAGTGGGATTTCTGACAGAATCTGGCCAGTAAAATCGGAACAGCTGTTCATGTGGACACAAATGCTCTCGCTTATTTCTCTAAAAATAACTTTACCTTCATTGTCTCATTTATTTCTGTCAGTTTGAAAAAAGCTTTTATTTTGAAGAAGCAAAGAATTATTTTAATCTTCTAGATTAAATAGAGAATAGATGACAGCCAGTTTAAGACAGTTTATCTTAAAAGTGTTGCACCTCTCTCTATTTCACTGAAAAAACACAACACAATAATTCAAAAGGTCAAGTTTGACCAAAATGCAATGTTATAACCCTAAAATGTCTAGAATATGGCATTCTTTCTCTTTCCTGATGAGTACAAAATAACCCTCTATTTTAGAGCTCTGTAAGAAGCTAAAATTCACGGAAAGAGAGAAGGTGAATGACTACCTTAAAATTACTCGTTCACCTGCCCACCAGGATAATGTTAAAAGATGCTTTGATCTAAAGAAAATAAAACACTATTTCTGTTCCTGTGATTATCCGTTCTACATAACCATATATGTTTGTGTTTTTGGTGTTTGTGTAGTGCATATGTAGTTTTTCTTGTAATTAATTTCCAGCAATAAAATCAAGAATTATCTTATTATGAAAACTGCACAAAAAGTTACAAGCTGCAATTCAAAAGGTAAAACATGCATATATATATAAATGCACAGCCACACCCATGAATACTTCCTTGAGTATCTGACAGCTAGTGAAAATGGTTTGTGTCAGAGCAGCGCAATGTCCACTCTGAAACAGTCTATCAAAGTACAACAGGATGCCTCTGTGCTATTGTAGAAGTCCTAGATGAAAGGTTAAACTGAACATTTGTCCCTCCATTATGAAAGTTACACCTGTGCCTCAGAAGTAGTGGTGAGATCAGGAAGTTGATCAAATACTTTGATCAGTGATATCTTGCAGTGCAGGCAAGAATGACCATCCATATGACAAGATGATTTTTCTGTTAATTCTGTAGAAGGGATTCCGAGGTTAGAGAGAAACTCATGCTTAACATGAGTCAACAAATACTACACTGCTCTGAGAAGGGTAATCTGATGGGGAACAAGCAGTGAAAGAGAGCTGATGAGGCAAGTGAGATGATAACCGTTCCATCCTGTCCAGTACTCTCCAGCTGAGTATGGGACAAATTCTAGAAACAGAGCTTTCAGAATGTGGACCGATTACTACAACTCAGGCCTAGAAAACATGAATTTAGAAAAACAAAAAGAAGAAGGATAAAAAGTCAACTTGTGGAGCAAAGAGTGAGGGGTAACACATGAACACAGAGAATGGAACAGAGCAAGGACAGACCAAGAACAAGGGAAAAAAAGAAATGCATATATCCTGGAAGAGCCACTTGATGGAAGACATGGCTTTCTGCTTCGCATTCCAACACTGAATTGTTTTACAACTCCCTCTTGAGATAAAAATTCCACGGGGAGTTGTGGAGAATGCAGTCTAATTTATTTTAATGATCAGTGCAGTCAATTAAGTGCCTACACTTATAAGAGAAGGACTTTTTATGTCTGGTCATTTTCTTAATAAAGATTTCTCTAAACATGGGCCTACTGGCATTTGGGAAATGTGAGTAGCCATTATTCTCTTAATGACTAGTAAATTCAATACAGGTATTGTAATTGTGTCCTTCAAAATGAGACTCTTTGTTTCAGGCCTTTATGATTTTTACAAAAGCCCAGTGTTTTGTCACAATTTTCATAATGTATTCTGTCTAAACCTGTTCTCCTTAAGTATCTGCTATATACAGTCTGCTGACACAGGAAATTTTATTTCTGAGCAGACAAAAAAAAATATATTTGTTTTCATTCCAAAATGCTTGGAATGGATTCATTTTAAACATTTGTTCTCCTCCAGATTTTAATTGAAAAATATATTTGAGAAGTGATATCCATTACAATGTTGAAGAAAATATAAATAGGGCAACTTTGAGAGTAAAATATTGAAAAAAACTCACTGAGATTGTAGAACTGAGAAAGGGCCGCATGTTTATGTTGTGCTTTAAGAACCAGATACTTAAAGATTAATTTCTTACCAATACTATGCTGGCCTATCACAGACCATGGTAGCTGAAGAGATTTACAGACCCAGAGACTCCTTGTAGGCAGGTGAGCTGTAAGATTCAAAGCTGATGATCAAGGAAAACAGTGAGCCCTCAACAGCAGCAGACTTTAACAGCAGCTAAGCGCAGGCTTCAGCTGCCAGAAACCGCAGCTACTCAAAACATTTTTAGAACTCCTAAACATTAATGACCCAGAAGTTTCCAGTTACAGGCTCTCTTTGGACATTTTCAAGACTGAATGGCTGCTTTCCCAATTGCTTCTTGGAATACTCACTGATTCTTGCTACCGTGCTGCAATAAGAGGAACTTGTGTTTTAGCACAAAAGAGGAGATCCTTCTGCATCATCAATCTCAGACAATAGATGCTGGCAGGCAGGGAATATGTGGGTGTTACAGAAGATCAGAGGCTCCCCTTTATTCCCTTTCCCATGATGCTGCTCTCCCACATTTTTGGTGATATCTTGTCATGTCACGTCATGTTCCCCTTCCTGCTATAGCTCTCAACATAACGTGTGCATGTCTCTGATGGTCCCCTGCTCTCTCTTTTTTTCTTTTTTTTTCCCTCTTGCTCCTATTAATGTACCCTGCTATTTGTTTCCATTTCACTTCACTCTTCCTAGTACAAGTGAATTCAAAAGCAAATATAAGTTAGTAAAAAATGCAATAAATTAGAAAGATATGTTTTAGATCTCAATTTATCTGCTTTTGAGTCTCTTTTTAACACTACCATGCTTCCAACATATTATATATTGTCCAATTCCTTACCTTATTATAATGTTAGCATAATAGCATTATATCATAAAAATAAAAGGTAAACAAAAGATTTAAATGGTGATATCAAAGTACTCACAACTGGGAATGCCCCAAATTAAGATTAATCCAGAAATGCTAATTCATGCATTTAAACAAACAAAAAACAACAACAAAAAACTTTTAAAATATATAATCACTTGCTATTTGCTATTCAATAAAACACTTTATCTTGCTTAGGTCTCCTGATTCAAACTGGTTGGAATTGACAACTTCTACCCGAACAATTTAAATTATGAAAGAATCAGTTGTAAGGAGATGAAACTAAAATCTGACATGGAAATAGAGGCAATTATATGTAATGCTGCACCTATGACCTATGTATGTGGTTTACCTATGATTAAAGAGTCATCTGAACAGTCATAGAGATGTGAATCACAAGTTCTCTCCAGATACTTCTCTGGGATATGAGTCTACCAAATAGTGTCCCCTACAACCAAACAGAAATATGTGGGCACTTCAGGCTGGTTTAGGCTGAATAAGCAAATGATAATTTTCCTCTTTTTTAAGAAAACTTTTCCTTTGCTTGTTCCCTTAGTCTCTGATATCAAAATGTTTGTCCTTCTCCAAAGATAGAGCTGAAGTTCTGAGACGTTAAAGGATAATTTTGCTTGCAAAAATTTAAGAATCACTCTTAAACTATACATCCAAATGCTTTGGGTCAGCAGGAAAAATGCTCCGAGTTCCGCATAATCTTTTATACCATGACAGTAAGTCCAAATAGCTCAATAATTTGCATAGGAAATAACCGGAATGCCTAACTAAAATTTACAACATGGCACAGCTACTTACTTTTGCAAGGTAGCATTCCAACTCAGTTTTGAATACACAACATAATTCAGCCTTTAAAAATAAAATAAGGAATAACTATTTTAATTTTAATGAAAATCTTCCTCTTGTATACACTAGATACTACTCAATCTAGAAGCAATAATAATTTTAAAATTAAACATGCCTATTACAAATTCACTCAGCCACAGTAAAATAAAAATTATTCTCTGGGAAATGGATTTTACTCATTAGTGAAATTTCACTCATTAGAATTTACTCTCCAAAACAGCGATAAATCAGCAAGTTGATTTTTCTTAATGAGACATTTAACTGAACTAAAATATTGCAAAGCAACACCATTACATACTGCACCATCAAACTCAGAAAGAATTTAATTTTTTTAACATAATGCAATGATTCAAATTAGCCTTTTATTTTGGCATTTTTTATATGCAATATTTTTCAACTATATTAATAGTACACTTATTCAATTTTGATTGGTTAGATTCTGAGAGCCGAAGTCAATGGGATCCTCGGTATTATTATGCAGAAATTAATTTGCTGCATATTTGTTCATAATTATTATGGTTGTTTACATGTAACTGGACTAATGACAAATAAGGATATAGGCAAATTACTGCTTTCAGTGACATTCAAATATGTTTGCAAAAAATGTAAAACTCTCTATGAAAAAATAACATATCAGAACACAAAATCATAGTAACAATTAGATCAAGTATCTTGGGTATTACTGAAAAAAATATTTCTTTCCACATATATATATGCATATGCAAAGAAACAGTAGCAATTAGTTATGTTAGCACTGAAATGCATTCTCCAGTTATAAATGAGGCAAAATCTCTGTTTTAAAAAGCCCATTCTGTGGCCTCACTTCTGCAGCCTAATCCGTGCTGGCAGACCAACTTGAATTGTCAAAAAAAATTAAAGTTAAGAAGAAGGTTGTTACAGAAGAACATGTCCATTAACGAAAGCTAACACTTGTACCAGTAAAGGTACAAAAGGAGATATTCCAGAGGATGTGAAAGGGGAGCAGCCTGCATTAGAGGCGCACAAAGAGCAAGGGGAACAAAACAAGAGCTCCAAATAACAGGAGAAGCAGGAAAGATGGGCTAAAGAGAACTTTCTTCTTGGACTTCACTGCAAATGATAATGAAAATTAGATTTCTATAATGGTAATTAATGAAGAAAGCAGTCATGAGAAAGTCTTCGGAAGGACAGCAGATTAACCATTATTTAGACAATTTAAATGTATCAGAATTAGCAGACCCAATGAAATTTAGCCTGTTGTGCAAGGATAAACATTAGTCGTATATGAACTATCACCAGCTAGATGAAATTCCAGTAGAGTGAATGGCAAATGAATGTATGTGCTACTAGAAGAAACACAAACACACAATTTAGGAAGAGTGGATTTGCTTCCAATACCTTGCGAATTGCTGGAATAATTAAGCCATTTTAATTATTAAGCCATGTAACACAGTCTTGCTGAAGTCAATTCCCTACTGAACTGCCTAGGATCAAACTCAGAATCAGTGGCACACTGATGTAATGCCAGAGGTCTGTTACGGAAATATGAACATAAAAACTCTGCGCTACCAAACTGGTTCTTTTTGGGCAAAGCCTTGTACTATTCCTGTCTAAATTCCTGTCTGATTCCAAGCTGAGAGTGATCACAGCTGCCCTGAAGATCAGAATTCAAAGGAAGATCAATGTTGAGAAAGGGAGTGAAATGAGACAAAGAAGCTTCTATAAGTAAGTGTACGCCTTTCACAATCGTAATTGACAGGCCATTTAGCAGGTACATTTTTTAACACTAACACATATTCAAACGAATCTGAGTCAAAATGCTGGTTGGATTCTACTGCTAACTTACACCTGATCTGTCTATTTTTATAAAACTTACAATACATGTGATATCTTTTTACTATGTAACATACTGTTTTGAGCATTTTTTAATCTCCAGAAAGAAAATACAGTAATTTTGGAACACTCAGGAAACTTAGTTGCTTCAAGTGGGTTTAGGTTTGAAATTTATTCATTTTAGTTCAAAATTAGAATAGTAGAAATGGCTGCGGAGTTGCCACACATTCTCGGAAGTGCCCCACAACTTTGCAGTGCGCATTCTTTGGCACATACTTAGGACAGGCCCTCTTCAGAACGCCTCAGTACTTCATCTAGGACTTACTAGAATTTAGCTCTTCCTCTAAAGGTCTGAAACCAGTTCAAACCACCTGCAAACATACAGCTTAGGGACTTGGCTCTACTGCCAAGAACTGCAAGAAAACATGTTTACTTTTAAAAGTAAACATGTTGGACAGACTAGACAACTGGGCAGTCAAAAAACCTCATGAAATTCAACAAGGCCAAGTGCACGGTCCTGCACCTGGGGAGAAATAACCCCAGACACCAGTACAGGCTGGGGACCGACCTGCTGGAGAGCAGCTCTGCTCAGAAGGACCTGGGCGTCATGGTGGACGACAGGTTGACCATGAGGCAGCAGTGTGCCCTCGTGGCCAAGAAGGCCAATGGCATCCTGGGGTGCATTAAGAGGAGCATCTCCAGCAGGTCGAGGGAGGTGATCTTACCCCTCTACTCAGCCCTGGTAAGGCCACATCTGGAGCACTGTGTCCAGTTCTGGGCCCCACAGTACAAGAGGGATGTGGAGCTGCTGGAGAGAGTCCAGCGCAGGGCCACGAGGATGATCAGGGGCCTGGAACATCTGCCCTATGAGGAGAGGCTGAGGGAGCTGGGCCTGTTCAGCCTGGAGAAGGCTGAGAGGGGACCTGAGCAGTTTCTATAAGTGCCTCAAGGGAGGCAATGAGGAGGATGGGGCTGGCCTCTTTTCACTGGTGGTCACTGACAGAACCAAAGGAAATGGCCATAAATTGAAGCATAAAAAGTTCCACGGGTACTTAAGGAAGAACTTCTTGACGGTGAGGGTGACAGAGCACTGGAACAGGCTGCCCAGAGAGGTTGTGCAGTCTCCTTCTCTGGAGATCTTCAAGACCCGCTTGGATGCAGCCCTGTGCCACGTGCTCTAGGTGGCCCTGGGTGTGCAGGGGGGTTGGACTAGATGACCTCTAGAGGTCCCTTCCAACCTTAGGCATTCTGTGATTCTATGATTCTATATGCTAGAAAATGGATAAATACTGCATCCTCCCCCCGCTTCTTCCAGATATCATCTACAGGACAGCCTAACAATAATAAGATGGGGTAATCTCAGTGCTCTATTTAGAATTCAAAATTTGAATCTCAAATTGCTTCTTCCTAGCCCTCTAAGCAATCTACAGGCTGGGAGAGAAAGTGATACACAAGGCCAAAAACTGAAGACAGACATGGCAGGAAACACTACACCGGAGGCTGAGAGTTAGCACTGATTTTTGCAGAAGGAGGGAGGGAGAACCTAAAATTCAGGCTTTGCATTGTAGGTTCCCAAGACCTTTGTTGTAGGTAGCTTTTGTTATGTCACTGGGTCCAGGTAATGATAAATAGATTTATATATATTTATTGCTTCCATCTATTCTAAGAAACTGGTGCAAGTATTTGATCGATTAATAGCACCAGATAACAATGTAAGCTATTTTTACTTATTTCCTTCAGCCTCTTGATTTTGGCAGAACAATGTCCTTGTTTTAAATTTAGATCACAAGCAGTTGACTATAATCAGAAGATATGCCATGGAAAGTCAGTGTGTGCACTCAGCACGGAGGCAGGTCTCTGTTAAAAAAAAGAAAGCAGCAGCGCATTTTGGAATAGCTTGTCTATTCAGAACGTACGTGTTCTGGAGAGGAGACGAAGCCCCCAAGGAGGGGTGACAGCACAGGTACACACTGAGCTTAACTTGCTCTTTCCTTTCTGGCTGAGGTGTGTTTCTCTCTGGCCTGAAGCATCAAGAAAGATTTCTGCAGCACCTCCAGTGGAACTGGACAACACAGCTCAGCTCTGGCGAGCAGGGGACACGTAAGAGCAAATAAAGCCAAGGAGAGTGTGCATGCTGCAAACAATATTCTCTTGGTAGTGTGCCCAGGTCCCAGGCTCTCAACTTGTTTTACTACTCTGAAACATGTAACTTTTCCTAGAAATATGTGAGCCCATGCAGAACAAACATCCATACCTTTCTATTAGTTTCATGGTCAGTAAGAATCCTAAAAATAGTTATATTTCAATCAACTAAATATTGGCACAGAATGCAATCTAGGTGCTCTAGGTGTCCCTGCCCTAGGTTGGACCAGATGATCTCTAGAGGTTCCTTCCAATCTCAACCATTCTGCGATTCTGTAACTTTACATATAGTCAGTAGGGAAACAAATTTTATCCTTGCTTACATAAAGTGGAGAAAAGAGCTGAATACTATTCTAATACCATTAGTTGAATTTATTAGGGGAAAAAAAACAAACGGATAGGCTGAATTTTGACTATTAAGATATTCTTAGAAGAATTTTTATTTAAAATACTGTTTCCAGGATGTGACATTAGATGAAGCTGAAGCTATGTACTGGAATCTGTCACATTTTAAAGTACTTAATTCTGCTACATTTGATTCTCTTTTCACTGTTTTTACAGCTAGGATGATAACTAAAGCAATTCTGAGACAGCAAATCAAAGAACACTAGTGGAAGATTGGCAAAAGCTTCATATGGTGACTTTTTTGCTAACAAATTCAAATCTCAAAAAAGGATGGAATGCCAAACTTCTGATGCTACCAAGGATTCAGGCTTTGTGAAGTAATCGAAAAGTCAAAAGACATTTACAAATGACCACAGCTTACTGACAGCAGATGGAGTACTTTGAAATGTAATTGCTATTTCTAGGCATCAATCACTTGTCTTGCAATAGAAATATATATTTTACTTTTCATATGTAAAAAAGTAATGTCAGGAACATCTGGACATAATAAATTCATGATTAAGAAATAAAATAGGATGTATATAGTAGTAATCAGATTCTTATACACAGAAAACATGTATATAGAACCTGGTGAACTTTTGTTTTACTTAATCACACTTACAGTCTTTTCTTGTTTTGTTAATCTCTAGCTATGGCAATGCACAGGATACCAAACACTTCCAGCTCTTTCTTTTGTAGTAAATTTTCCTTTAGAGGGAATAAGGAGCACCCCTCCATCCCATTTAATGCAATATGGAGAGACTCAAGAAGCCTTCCCATCCCTTCCTGGCATTTGGCATATTGTGCGACATGGGGCTCTCAATGGAAATCTGGAGTCGGAGTGAGTGTCCTTTCTCACCTCAATCTCCACCCTCTTTATCCTTCTTCCAGGGATTATTGTCAGATGCTGTACCTCATAATGGGTAATTCATATTCAAATTCCCATTCAGTCACTCTCAGTGTCAAAAATGTGCGGAAAATTCTCGCTGTCCAGAAGTGAAATGTCCTAAAAGGAGACAGAGGAGAACTAAGACTTTATTCGAATAAAGGAAGAGTCCATCCAGCATAGATCTTAAAGCTTTATTCGAATAAGGGGAGAGTCCACCACGCATATACCTGTGGGGTCTCTCAAATTGCTCGGGGACACAGCCTCGCTTTTATCCTATTTCCCGATGAGGGACGCCCTCTCCTTTTCCCCATTGGCCAAGATACTCAGGAGTTACAGCCTTCCCGGCCCGCCTACGCCAAACTCCTGCCTCCCTCCACCTGTTCACACCTAAGGTCACCTGACTCCTTTGTCCCCCTTGCTGAAGAATGAAGGGGAACTGCCCTATTTCCCCTCTTTGTAAAGGCCCTCAACTCTTGGCAGATGTTCTTTTGTCCCCCTCAACTCATGGCTCCACTCAGTCTCCTGCTCCTTTGTCCTGCTCTTCAGCCAGGCTGTGGGGGAAGCTCCTTATTTGTAAAATCACACACCTGAGCTTTCCTCACAAAAACACCCCCAACCACTCGAAGGACTTTTGATTTTACTCTGGGCAAATGTAAATATGATCATTAGTTTTGCACATAAAATAAAACTGAGGGGAAGAAGGGAAGGCAGAAATAGCACTGCCCTGTGTTTTCCAAGCTGCGTGCTCACAGCCAGGATTCTTTTTCTTCTCCTGCTTCCAGATAAACGAGAAAAGACAAGAGAGCAGGATTCTTGGAGGGCTCTTTTTTTTTTTTTTTTTTGGTTATTGTTTGTTTTGGAAAGGGAATTACATCTTTAGTGTCCAAATCCACACATTGCTGAAAATGCACACACATCGCTTGTCTCTGCGAGCACTCCTCCCCGCTACTGCAACAGCCTGAATTCACAGCTCCTGCCTTACTTTCCACTGAGATTTGAATGAACCTGATAAAAATCAAGGGTTACTTCAAGGGTTATTTTCTTATAAAGTTCTCCTGAAAGAGGAATACTTGCAATACATTGTAATGAAGAGGAAAAGCAGTTAAAGGTCTTCATGTCCTGTCCTTTGAAAGGTAGGAGGTGCATTGCTAACGTCTAAGAGACATAGCAATTGTGTTTCTATCGTGCAGAAAAGCAGAAAGAAGTACTTCAAGGAAAGTAAAACAAACATTCCCTTAGATGGAAATCTGTTATCTTAGGGCCTGATCCTGTTCCCATTGATATCAACTGGAGGCAAGCCAAACATATGGAAGTACTGTACGTGCATTATCTTGCACATATATAATACACTTACACTGCATATGAACTGGCTAATGCAATGTTTGCTCCTTCTTTTACGTTATTAGCCTTACAAACAATAGCTTTTTAAGAAAACACAGTGAAAAAAAGTTTCTGATTCCATTTTTGGAGCAAGTTTCACATGAGTTATCAACTAGTAGAAAACTGAGTATAAACAGCTTTTTTAAGTGTCATTGATATGCCTTAGATAAATACAGTGATACTGTAGACTTGAGTGCTTTCAAAAGGATCTAGTCATTGCAAGGCCATCTTTTCAATATGACATGATGCATGACATTTCTGAACTGGCAGAGCAAAAGGAAGGCATTGCCTGAGGAAGTAAAACTGAGTCACTTTTCACACTGCTCTGCTATTTCATGACTGTCAGGTGGAAACTCTTCAGGATTAACGCTTTATAATTCTCATATGGCTGCTGCTTTAGAACTTCAAAGTGTAGTAGAACATTTCAAATTTTCTTCAGCCCATGAGGAAAAACCTTTTCATTGAAAGTTGCTGTCAATTGGAAACTTGAATTTAATACCATACAACTACTACACATTTTATGAAGATTAAAATTATGCACAACGTGTGCAGATATGTCCTGGTAATGCAAGTTTGTTTCGGTATAGAAAATGCCCACCTCAGAACTGAAAATTATACACAGCTATATGTACTTTATATTTTTCAGTATTGCACAGGAAAAGTTTTCCCAATCATTCTTCATTTATAAAAAAGACATCTTTGAGTATAATGTCTTCTTTCATCAAGAAACAGAAAAAAAATCCCTCATTGAAAAGATAAGTAATCAGTGGTTATTATGAGGAAAATTAAATGAAAATCAATATATAGTTCCTGAGGAAGAGTCTTACACAGTTTAAATTTGAATCCTAATAGTGGCAAGTCATGAATATAGAATTTGCCACTGTAAAAATAATGTTTGCTGTAAAACTGGAACCATCCCTAGTTATCTAATACTTCAAGATACAGTGTATTAGCACCTTCTCTGAATCTGTGTGAAGCTGGCCCCCTTTGGCAACTAGAAGAGCTCTTTGAACCATAGAACAGATGTAATGAAAATTGACTCCATTAAATGCAGCTGGCAAATTACAAACTGAAAAATTAATGCACCATACCAAGACTCTGGGGGCTAGAATGAATCAAGGTGTGGTGGCCATATGCTAACTGTTCCTTTTTGGTCCTCTCTTACTTCAAAATAAATAATAAAAAAATGGAGTAGTTTAGAATGTGCATTAAAACAGGAACTATTATTACAACAGAACTTCCATTGCTACACTCCAAACCTGCATGCCACAGCTGGGACAAATGCAAAGGACATGGCATGGGACAAATTAATGGAAGAAGAAATAACCAAAGGCTATTAAATTCAAAAATGCAATGTGTGGCCCAGGAATTTCTCTAAGCTGTAGATTGATGCAAGCTGAGGGCTGTACTTCTGCTCCTTCACTCTTTTCCTAAATATCCACTACTGAGTACAATTAGAACAAGGTGCTTGCCGGGGAGCAAGGCTTTGTCCTGACCCATTTACTCTGTTCTTCTGTGGGTATTACTTGAATGCTTAATCCTCATCCTGAGGGACACCTGGCTGGAAAGCCACTCATCTGCAATGTTCTCAGTTAGCTCAGAGCTGTAGCCATTGCTAATACAGTCAGTAGCAGTCTCAACTTGCCACATATTCATTTACTTTCATGGCCTTACATCTTCCCACATGGTTTTCCCAGATAGAGGAAGAAGATAAATCAAAGCACAGGTCACACACATCTGGCCCTAAATGAAGCCACACTGCAATTAATGCTCAACAAAAATCTGGATTTCCCTCTAGTGGGGAATTCCAGTTTTCTGACCTAATGCCTCCCTTCCCCTCTCTCTCCCCACCCTGTGGAAGAAAAATCAAATATTGCAACATTTTACTGAACAAAGGTTCAGTAAAAATTGACTGATAAGCAGTCAATTGACTGATAAATTGACTGATATTTTAAAATATGAATCCCTATGACTACCAGAGCTGCTACCATGCCTTAAATGGTTAGTTCTGAGTCCTTCATGCTCTAGTCTCCCCTCTGGGTTGACGGCTTTGGCTAGACTACATCTCCTATGATGCATGTTAGTTTTTGAATGTGGTTGAGACAATAGAGATGTATTTCACTGAATAGTTTTTACAGGTAGTAATTGCAATTAGTCATGTAACTTCTGTTGTGTGAGACAGGACAAAAGCAGTTAATCCTCTCAATGAGTATTATTGACAAAGCAATATGAGCACCAGCTTTATTTATTCACTGAAGGACAAGATGCCATCAAAAGCCTCTTCTGTCAGTTCCAAACCAGAATGGGAATAAAGGAAAGGGTCTATGATCAGTTGTAGCTTTTGCAAAGCACTGAAAAGATGACTGCTTTGAAAAACAGACAAGGGTGTAGTCACCCTAATCACCTTTTCTTTTGTATGTTCATGCAGGCTAGAGAAACATCTTGACAAAACAGTAGTGTATCACAGTTAGTAGTAGGGGAACTAGAGAAATAAAAATTAACATATGTATATGCATATTATACACATATGGCAGTAGAAAGTCTGCAGAACTGGTTTTATCACAATCTGAAGCATCTGTGAATCTCCAGGCAGTGGCATTTCCTGATGTTTCTAGCCTACTCCAGCATTACTGATGAATTTCAAGGCTTTTTTCACCAGGTGAAGTTTAAGTATTTTTGAATAATGCCTTAATGCTGTACTGCAATCAGCACCTCTTTATGTCCATCTTTGTAATGCACTGTATTGTCCTAAGTGCATGACCAGGTATAAAATTAAATGGTAATAAAAATGAAGGTTGATGGAAATGAATTGCTAGGTGACTTTCAAAAATTAGTGCACGAAAGGTTATCATAACAGTGAAGATAGATGCAATCAAATGGAAACATCCCTTATGCAGAAAAAGAAACACCAAGAAGAATCTGGTTCACAGTTACTTCTCTCTGTGTTTGATTTCCCTGCCTGCTGTTTGAGTAAGTAGGGTCTGCTTCTTCAGTGTGTCCACAGCTGCTTATTTGGTAGTATATATAAATTGGCATTTCCGTTTTAAGGAATTCTCACTCTATCACAAGCTCTGCTATTGGTTTGCTTTTTTTTTATCTTTCCAAATGCCAGCATAAAGCATGCTGCCTCTCATCTGACACTGACATCGGATCTCCTGTGTTTTCCAGGGAATAATCCACTAACATCAGTCAAATGGATGGCAAGGCAACGCTTTTACAGACTATCCAAGGGTTTTTTTCTTTTCTTCCCTTTCTTGGCATTTCCAAAACATTTATTTATGGTTATCCAAACTTTGTCTTTATTGCTTGGACTTCACATTATTTTACATTGCCTTAAATCCTTCTTCTATGGTTCCAAAGCTGTTGTCAATTCGAAGAGTTGGAATGCACTGCCTTACTACACAGTGAAGTTACAGTGTCATTACATGATGGATTTGTGGAACAGAGATACAGGCTACAGATATAGGCTGGAGGCATGATATGTCCACAATCTAACTCAACCATACGAAGTAAAGAGCAGTGATTTTAAAGCTAGTAAAGTTGGGAATTCTCATACAAGGAATAGAAGGTGCAGAGTTCTCCCTTACTCCTCTATCTTTTTATCTATTTATAGAAATAAAATATCTATTTATACTTCAAGATCATAAAGGGAAAACTGGGGAGATAACCTGTTGCAGCCCTACAGACCACTGAAATGAACTGTCATTTGAAAAGGGGACACAAGATGCAGAATGTGGTTTATAAATATAATTGAAATAGTGTGTTAGTGAACATGGAGAAAAGAGCAGTTTATATTACCTCATAGTCTCATCTATATAAAGGAATGAAAGCCAAACGACATTCTTGGGGAATGTATTGACTCTTATTCTGAATAGGGGTGATAGCAGAGGATATGAATGAAATTTCCTGCAAGAGCTCCCAGGAGTTTGTTATTTGAAAGAAAAAAAAAAAAAAAAAAAAGAGTAAGGATATTAAAATTGTCATAATTAATTAAAAGGGAGTGAGTGTTCAAACTTTTCCATGACAAGACAAAGCTGCAGCACTTTTTGAGAAAGAAGCTGTGTTATGGCTGATTCTATAATTTCTGTGCCATGGGGCTAGCATTTCTGGCTTGAAAGGCAAATCTAGCACAGAAGTAATTTCCATTCCTACCGCATGGCAAAAGCAGGGCTTAGAAAGCTATGAATCTAACACACACACACATCTGCTTACAGATGCTCTTTACATCAGGATAGGTATTTGTTTGATAAGGAATAGAAAAAAATCATTCAGTTGAGCTTTTTCTCTTGCTTTAAAAACAAGAACTCACTCAGAATTTGCTAAACTTAATATTTTAAGGCCATTCAGTGTACTTGGGAAAGCACAGCCCCTGGTGTATCCTGGTTTCTAGGAAAGAATTCAGCGGAGTGTGGAATCAACAACTCTTACATTTAAAAATATAAGCATAAAGATTAAAAGTGAAAAAAAAAACCTAGCCACTAAGTTTGTTTATGTTTTGACTGGATCGCAATAAAGAGTTATGTAGCAGCAGGCATAATAAAAAAGAAAATAAAATAGCAGATTCAGAAATCATGCATAATTGTTCCAGACAACTGTAGATACCAGGTACAGAAAAATAAAACAGAATAAAAAAACGTAAAATCATAACAACTGGTCTTAGCAATAGATTTTTTTTTTCTTTAGTTTGGAAGTACAGTCTCCATTTTCAGCTATGCCTCAGCCATATTTTGGAGCAAGAATAATCCAGTAATACTGATCTGATGAGTTTTTCTAAGAATATGTGATAGCAAAAGGGAAGTATAGCTTCTCAGTGGTTCTATTTGTGGACTACACCTCCTTCTCAAAAATCAGGAGCAGAATAAGAACAGAATTCTCAAATACACATCACAAATTCATTACAGACTTTGAGTAAATGACATTCCCATTCTGTACGCAGAATCACTAGGTCCAATCGGTAACTGTTTTGTGCATTTAACAATCCTGTTATGAAGATTTCTAGAACGAGGGATTCTTTACTGGTAGTCTAGGCTAATATGTTTTAAATGTTGATTTATTATATTTATATTCTTTACATTTTACCATTTATGTATAAGTTCTTTGTGCAAATATTAAAGGAAACATGAAGGAGGCTCAGTAATGTTCAACAACTGTTATACCATACTGCACAGAGACTGTACAGAAAAAATCCAACAGGATTTTCTTTCTTACTGTGAAATCCAATCAAACTCATAATTCCACTGCCTTCATTTTCGTGTGACCCTCTGCACTTCAGTGGTGAGAAATGAGTTACCAAAGAGGCAAGGTAAAAGAAAGCAACAGTAGCAATATTATTTGATGATAAGTCATGAATAGGGATTGTATAAAGCAATGAATATTACCTTCAAGATCATTCAAACAAACACACACATGGTCACTGAAGTTATAATTAAAAAACTAAATATTATATATCTGCAGTCAAGCCATAACTCTAGTCATAAACATCCAAAAGTAATTGTGATTATAAGATGTGCTTACTTCTACTTCTTGTGTGCAAATCACTATAAACCAATAATGCTGAAGAAATGAACTTTAAAAGGACAGCTATTCATTTTGTTCTGTATTAAGCTGTAAGCACTAGAACTGCACTTGTAATAAAAAATTAGTCTGTTTTACCTTCAAAACAAAATTACTTTGTACACATGACACCAAGTCACCTGGCTTTATGAAACAAAACACACGTTTGCCATATTTATTGCGCACCATATGAACAGTTGATTTAGATTTTAGAATATTAAATATTTATCTACTGATAACTTTACTGTGCTCATATGTTTCCTCCTAAGTTTACTAATGTTTCCTATTTATTTTACTGATATTTCTTACAGATCTTTGTAAAATAATAAATGAGAAGTGCCTCTTTATGGCACTATCTACAAAAAATAAAAAGTTTTCTATATTATAAACTCTTACAATTTGCACTAGATCACCTTTCTGACATTAATTATGAGAAGAGGTAATTATAATGGAGCTCAAACAAGACAGGAATCAATCTGCCAGGGTGCTGGGAATTCCAGGTGCAGACACAACACATAACCAAGTTTGGAGAAACAAAATCAAAGCGTAAGTATCCACCTCCTAGGCCGATATGGAGGGAGATACGCTTCTTTTAAGCTAAGGATGCGATATGAAGCTGCCTTGCATCTGTCTCAGGAGACAGAAGCACTACACTTTTTAGCGGGAAAGATAATGGGAATTAGGCATAGCAATGGATAATGTGTGGTCTTTGCAGTGACTCTCTTTGGTTTACTCCTCTTCAAATTCTGAGTAAAAGTGCTCATAATATATCCGCAGAAATTTGGAAGTTTTACACTTAGTAGTTTGGCTCTCTTCCATGTTTTTACATTGCTCCATTTATTTTCTCTCAGTCTAAAAATCGAATTCTGAGGCTGAAATTTTCAGTTTCAGAATTTGACATAATTTACCAAAATATTATTTATATTATTCTTAAATTATTATTAATCTAAATAACTGATAATTAAAATTAAATTATTTTTATATATGTAATTTGAGTACGCATATATTATTATATAATTTGAGTCATAACTCTAGAACAGATTACTGTGATCTTCTTTTACTCATGATGATACTTTTGCACTAAATCAGAGCAGAGTTACTGCAAAAGATGGTGCTCCATCAATTCCAGCTGCCACCTTGCTACTGGCACTGACCTATAACTGGCTCTTGTAGGAAGAGAGAAAAGCCAATCATGTCTACAATGAGGAAGTACCATGAGAGAGGCAGAATTCTTCCTCAGTCTCTGATGGCAATTATTCTATATTCTGAAGCAAGATGTTCAATATTCTGTGTAACTTAACCAGTGCATGAGCAAAACCAATCCTGAGTCTTATACAAATCTAACGTGTATTTTTAATTCCTGGTGAACTGCTCATGATGGGGGTGGAATGCCTATTACTGTGTATTTACCATTAGAAATGTACTTTTCTCATATACTAATTTAATAACATTTACTTTTCTTGTGCATTACGGGGGATCTAGGAAAATTAGCAAAGTATTTAAGTTCTAATGAGGCATTCATTATTTTTACAAGGTCTCTTGTATTGGTAACCACCAATATATTTTTCTGATTTTGTACTTTTAGCATAATAGCCACAAACTGACTAGAAGAGCAAATTCAGGACTTGGAAGCAAATGCAAAGAAACATAATTACATTTATATATACATATATATAAATATATATATATATATAGAGAGAGAGAGAGAACATCTCCCTCTTTTATAAAAAGCAAAAAAAAAGCATGTTGTCTAATGAAAACAATGCTTTTCCCCAAAAGGTTTATGTACCGATTTTGATGCGTTAAACCAAAAATTAATTTTAAGAAACATAAATTTTGTTAAGGTTGTTTATTCTACACAACTTCAACTCTGACCCCTTTTTCCTATTTTTGGTAATGATTCTACTTTTTGTACTTTATCACGACAAATCCATTTCCTAATACAGATCTCCATAGATTTTGCAAGCAGAAGTTCCACTGAGAAACTGGGAGTAGGTGGAATTTGAAAGCATTGCGTTTATATTCTATCATCTGTCTTGCAATACTCATTGTTTATGCAGGGTTTTTGCTATTCTCCTTCCTGCCCCAGAGCATTTAAATATATGTAATACATAAAAATTTAACTAACTAAAATTACAACTCGTCAAATATTTAGGAGTCTTGTCAAAATAAAATGTTTGTAAAAGAACACTTATTTAAACAGCCAATCTGCCCACTTGATAGATCAATACATGATCCAGGTGCACTTTGAGAGTTCTCTGTGTATCAATATATACATATACACACTACCTGTTTCTTCTATTAGTGTGCAGTGCATGTGATTTAAATGTGATTTATACCATACTTACCATGAGTAAGATACCTGATTACAAGCTATTTGGTAGTAAAGCAAATTGACCTTTCTTATTTCTTCTCTTAATAAGCAAAGTCATACCTTTTTTAAACCAAGCCATCCAATACTGCTTGACAGAAACTCACTCCACAAAATCAGTGAGGGCTTTTGCAATTTTTTTTTTAATCCTCTGCATAAGGTATCTTTCCACTTTCCAAGTGTCTGAATCAAAGTCACACTACTGAAGAGGTGAGTAGCAGTAAACGTGCTATGTTGCCTGAGAGTTAATATTGCAAGGCGTCGCACTGGAAGGAGAGTTTTCCAACAACCCATGGCCACTGAAAAAATCCCTTGGCAGGAGGTACTAATGCTACAAGAAAACCCAGTACATGCCTCTAGTTACTAAGAAAATGTAGCATTTCATGTGCAGGCAAAGATGGGCAAAACTCTTCTGTCAGGGTCTAACCTGAACCGAATGTAGAAAAGCAATAATTTAACTTATAAGCAAGACTATTCCTAGAAACAAGCTCATGTTCAAAACAAATTTAAACCTGCTCTTTATAACTTGGATCCTAATTAAACTAGATTATTAAATCACATTTATAAAACTGCTGCCTTATACCTCCTTCTTCCAGGCAAATCATGTTTTCCTCTATTAAACAAAATAAAACTGTAGAAAGCAAAGTAGAGGGGAAAATAGCAGTGACAGGGAGCAAGTACAGTCCAGTGCAGTGTCATATTTCCGCTCCCCAAAGGCAAACCATGTTTACTTGGTCGGTCTCATAGACAGACTCGCTCACTATGCCCACGTGCACAGAGGGAGGAGAGGAAGTCAGTCACACAGAACACAACAACCCACTGGGACCCAAGGTCACATCTAGTAGTGTGACACAAGAAATCATTCCAATCTGGTTGTTTTGAAGGGAAATAGCCTGTGCCCTAGTGGAAGATAGTCAGCTCTATATGACAACAGCCTAAGACAATGGCTTAATTGCTAATTTAATAAAAAGTTATATAAATTCTGAATTCCAGTCTGTTTTCTCCTAGCTTGCTGATGTTATTTACTGCATCTTCTCTACTGTTGACCAAATATGGCCATGGATCAAAATTGATTCAAAGAAATACCACTCGCTGATGGAGCTTGCTGCTTTTGGTACACATCAACTAGAAGATCTGTATGTCACTATGATATTTCTTGATTTGCTTCTGTCTTGTATCTTCTCCAACCATTTATCCCTGCAGTTAATACTTACGCATTCATTTCCAACACAATCACAAACAAGCTACAGAGCAAAAAATCAAACTTGATACGAGACAGATTATAATATTTTAACAATAATGAAACAAAATATAAAAAGTTCCTACAAAACCCTTGTAGTATATAACATTTAGGAATAGTCTACGTCTGCGGAAAAAGATGAAACAACTAGAAAATAACAACTGTTAGTTTTTAAACACTTTCGTGTTTTCCCTCTTTTTTAAAGAACATTCAGTGATCCACTTGCTATATGGCTACATGCAAACCCAGATGTTCTCAAAAACACCTATATATATATATATACACACCTATAACACCTATAATATAGTATATACACCTATAAACACCTGTGCGTGTGTGTGTGTGCGTATGTATTTGTATGCACGTACATACACAAACATGTGCACACACACATAGAGTGATGTGGGATAACTTGTGGGACACTGAATGGAGAAACAGATGAGGCAGCTGTGAAGAATTTGATGGAAAAAGCAGGAAGTCTGTTAAGTTGCATATGACCCTTTCAGGGCACTACCCACAATGACAGACAAAACATGTTGCCAGTGGTGAGTTTAGTAGAAGTCGGAATAACAGAAAGCTATTACAACTAGCAGGAAACTACCACTGCAAGAAACAAGTCATTCCAAAGAGGCAGGTTGAGTCAGACCTCCAGAAAACTTGGATTTTCAGGAAAAAAGGGTGTTTTGGGGCAAATTATCATTAGAAGCCAAGAAAGTCCATAAAATATCTCATTGTTTCATAGGCTTGATTAAACATTAGGTAGTAAATAGGCCTGAAAGGAGCGGAGTGCATAAGAGAACATAAAAGAGGAGGCCCCAGCTCAGGAGAAGTGCTCTGTCTCTCTTGCTGCCTATAGGGAGGCAGGAGAGCTCAGTTCAGTTGCGGCCACACTTCCGCATGTCCCACTCAGCTGAGTTTGTAGACAGAGCTGAAGATCTGGAAATAAGATAAGACAATGAAGCTAAACCTTTTTAGCACCTTTCTGAGGAAAAAAAAAAAAAGAAAAAAAGAGGTAAATAAGATGCTAGAAATATGAAACAAATAAACAAATGCTAGAAGCACTGCAGTCTCCGTGTCACTCTTGGGATATAAGAGTATTGTAGATACGTGTATTTTAAAGCCTAAAAGCAAAACCAGTGTAAACTTCAATTACAGCGCTCAGATCTTTGGCGAGTAAAAATGAATTTAAGGATATGAAAAATCTGCTAAGTAGAAGTCATGGAACACTTAACCCCAACTTACATGGAAGATAGGGCAGAAGAGCAAATCTAACCCTGTAGAAATGTCTTTGAGTAAGAAGAGAAGCTGAAATTTCCTGGTAAAGGGGTAAACACTGATAACCACATTGCAAGGTAGTATAGCCCAGGAAATAGAATGCCTCATGGTGTGTTATTTTATGGAAAAGATACTGCTGCTCTTTGCATTTCAAATCATTTATCATCCCTTACTGCTGGTGATCTCTGGAAAACTTTTTTCCTGATGCTTATGCGATACAGGGAGAACAGAAAAATGCTAATGTTATAACAGAACTGGGTCACCAAATTGATTTAGCAGTTTAGCCTCACTTCTTATTCTCTTTATTTCTTGTGTGTCTGGGATATACAGATTGTTTCTGACTGCTAAAACATAACCTATATGAGACCTCTTATGATAAAGTAGAGTTTCAGGATTTACTCAAACATAGAAAAAAAGCAGGCATGGTAGATATAAGAAGTACACAAAACTAACTGTGTATAAATTTTTGAACTGTATCTATCTGTTTTGTAGATCCTACTCTAGCGGGCATATGTTTATGTTTAAGTTTGCTTCATAGAAATTGTGGAGCCAAAAACTTGAATTTGGAGGTCTAAATGATAAAAAGAATTAGCAATATCATTTCAGTTTAAAAGAACCTTATTTTCTATTTTGACTAGAGCTGAAATTGCTCATACAGATACACTTTATATTAACGAAAGAACACAATTCTCCTGATTTGTTAAAAAGTTCTTTGTGTGGTTTATTTTACGGAATCTCTCTAGGTATCAAAACAGCTTTACAGTGTTATAAAACATCTTGATGAATAGCCATAAATAACTCTGACGGATAAGAGAGAAACCTTGAGAGAAGGACGATTCTACAGCTAAGAACACTCCTTCAGTTCTCATATAGCTGGGGAGGGAGGGTCTACTGATTAGGAAAAATACATTTTCATATGTATGAGAACAACAGATTTGAGAACCTTGTGATCATACACCTGAAGTTAAATCCTAGATAAAACACAGGGTGGTGTGAAACTGCTTTAAATTTAACTTTAAAACCCATTACGAGAGCCATATTATCATAGCAGTGGAAAATTTCTGACATACTTAGAGTACAATCGACTGTAGGGTAACAACAGCTTGTACGAAACTGACAATCGACAGCTTTAATCAGGCAAAAGATTTGAAAGGGTTATTTGCAAAGTGTCTAATAATTAGGAATTTCAGATGTCTCAAGGCCAGTCACAGAGAGTATGCGGTCTTTTATAGTTTTATAATCTTTGTGACATGCTGCCCCTCCAGCAAGCACAGGGTGGGTCCTATTTCAGTTGTCTTAAAAGACCAGAATGTAGCAGAATAAAGTTGGTCTCAGCATGTTAAAACAGCATGAAATACATTCCCTTGCAAATTGTTTACAGAAAAAAATGTGTTTATGGAAATGTATCACTGATTAAAATTACCAAAGGTAAAAGACTCTCTCTGAGTCTTCTAATTGTATTTCTTCCTAGAGTGTGGCTAGTAAGGATGCTATGCTAAACTCCCACTATGACAAATAATAATAGAGTATTTTTTGAACTACTATTTTTTCTTTCTAACTACTTTGAAAGTTGTTGTAAATTATAGGTTTTTATAAAAAATCATTGTTTGCTTGATGCACAAAATCCCAAACCCTACTCTGCTCCTGCAGTTTGGGGTTTGTGGACTGCCATAGATCTTTTATTCCCTGAGAACACAACCTATTAGAATTTTATCTTAAAGCCACCCTAATGAAGAAGACAATGTTTTTATTCTGAAAAAGACTGGCTACACTTGCTCATTACTGAGACAGACCACGGAAACCTGGGTAGTGCAAAATCAAGAAAATTGAATTTAAAGAAAAGTGGCAGAAAAAGGAAGTTTAACCTTCAAATATATTCCTATTCCAATTAGTCAAACTTGACAATTATTTTAAGAATGTTTTTGTTTGAAAGAGAGATGTTTTGCAGTAAATGAAATAAACTTCCCTCATTTGTAAATTTCTTCTCTTCATTTAAGCAGTCATCTCTGACACAAATGAGTAATTGACTTTAGTTTAAGACAATTAGCCAGAAGTTCAAAGGTTTGAATACAAACAATGTGACGGATGCAATTATTTTTCTGTTAAGGCAAAAGGAAGAAAAATTCTGAGGTGAATAAAAGAAAAATGAAATACACTGCTACTCACGTGAGAAAGAAATTATATCTAGTTTTAATATACTGCCTGATCAAAGCAGCAGTATCAGTAGTCGCAGCTGGTTTTGCTTCTCTTCAGGGGGTGGAAAAAGCCAGCATGGGCAAAGAGGATCTGTGTCCTGTGATCAAAATGGCATATTGCACAGTTCCTGGTTGTTTACGATCCCTCTAAAATTTAGTTACACCACAGAAGAGATGTATGAAATATTTTTTTCTGCAAGAACTTTCTGAGTGAAAAAAGTATGTGAAATCTGAGTACTGCCATTGAACTGAGTCATGATTTTTTTTTCAAGTTGAAATATTTGACTTCTTCCATATTTTAAGTGGTAGTTTCCCCAAATTAATCATTTTTGATTTGTTTTACTTTTTAGTCAGAGATTAAATCTTTAAAACAATGTCTCAAATTATTTTTATTTTCTAGTTATTTATAGAGGTCTGTGTAAAGACATTCTTTAAAAGTTGCTCAAACTCTTCAGGCTTTACTGTGTGCATCCCGTGAAGACAAAAGGAGTGTGTCTGGCGAGCTCATGTCGTATGATCTTTAAAAAAGCAAAGTAGTTTTGCTCCGGTGTAAGAAGAGATGCAGTCAAGGCAAATTCCTGAAATTTGTCTTACAGATACATAGTTAAGACACAGTCCAGCAAGCTCAGAAAGGGCAAAATGTGCCAAGTGAGCACAGGAGTAGCAGTATTACAAACTGAAGATAATTTATACACCTTGCATTCTTAATTCTAAGACATTTACAAGTAAACTGCTAAATATAAAAGATTATAAGTTTGCTGAATCAGAAGAGCCTCAGCTTTTGGTATGATTAAGTTTTAATTGTACTTTTCCTCAGGGATCACTAGAAGCTAATAAGCTCATGCAAATAGGTCTTTAAATAGTGGCAGTAGTAGTAGTAAAAGTCACCATGTTTTGATATGCTTGGCTGCCTAAGGCAACCTAATGCCTGCCATTTCAAAAGTTCATTGTTCATCAATGAAATATCTAAACATAATAATAATAATAAAAGCCTCTGATTTTTGTAGTGACAACTGCCTGATATATCTTCAATATATCATGTACCTTTTGTGAATCACAGATATGAAGCTACTGTGTCTTTCTTCTTACTTTTATTCTGTTTTGTTAGAAACACTTGTTGTGAATCGTAAGTTCTGAAGCACACACTTCTCATGCAAAAATATGCATCTCCCTGACTGAAAACAGTGATTGCAATGATAACGGGGATTTGTTATTGCTGCTATAAGCATATGCAGTGTAATTTTTAGCCTTATAAATATTCTTTTCCACATTTTTGAGACTATTGAGTTGGTCTGCAATTAATATGAATTTGTTTGCACCCATTTCTCAACAGGATCAAGGACCTTGGTCTTGACTGGAGAGAGAATGTGCTACTTCCAGGATGGAAGCAAGCAGAGGCCATACAGGGCCGACCCATCTACGAACGCCAGGTATTTGTCAGACCAGAGATGAAGGGCATCATTCTGAAAGCAAACAAGACTGGAACACAATCAAAACCACACTTGAGTTTGGTTTGGCTGGCAGGATGTAACGCAAGAGAACTCCTTTCTTCCAGAAATTTACATTCATTTTCCCTTTCTTCAGGTTCTTCTAAATGCAACCAGTTAAAAACCTAATATGGAATGAGTATATACTGCCTTGTTTAATGCCTAAGTAAGTTAAATTATAATCTGCCACTAAAATCCTTTTGAGAACCTTCACTGCATATCCTAACCAATGTCGCACTTGCAAATTCAAGTAAGGCCTTCATTCATTTATAATGTCTAATTTGGATGGTCATGTCGGGAATATTTCTACGTAATTTGAGACAATATAACTGCATTTCTATAACTACATTTCTGCACTTGAGAATAGATGTAAAACCTGCACATACAAACATGTACGAAGATTATATTTTTTATAGTAAAACCATTATTATTTTAACCAATATCTATAAAAATATATTAACTGGATAGAGGATGATGACATGAATAAAGGAGGGATATCCTCCATATCATCAAGGAGATAAAATAAAAAATACAGTACCACCTTAATTGATTTATTAATTAACAACGATGGGCCTTGTAAAAAGCCCTCATAACAATTTGGTTTGTACTATCAGAAAATTGGTATCGGCATATGACAACAGAGATGCAGAAGAATGACTTATGGAACATCAAGGGCAAGAATTTATTAAATGCTGAGAAAAATAACAGCACCAGGGCATTCAGCTTCAGAATGAACTAAATCCCCTGGACTCCCAGGCCCCAAGGCGCTATGACAGGTACAACAATTCTGTACGGTGCAGCTTGCGGGACGCACTGTCCAGTCTTTCGGGAGCTCGGCAGTTTTAATGAGAGAATGAACTGTTAATTAACAAAGATTAAGATCCCAACTTGTCAAGCAAAATAACACTCAAGGGAGGAAGTGTAGCTGTCCAAGAGAAACTAAACTACCAAAATTAAACCACGTCAGAACTAGTGCACACTTTTTGGAAAACTGAAGGGACTATTTAGCAGTTTCATATCTTATAGTTCAATTTTGATTTTCTCTGAAATTTCAAGAGCTTACAGACATAACTGAAATAAAAGTGAATCTGCAGAGTATTTTTTTTTTGTCTGAAGACTCTGAATATACTATTTAGTGAAAGTCCAGAGATGTGCACTGTTTCTGTGCTCGCATGAGAAGTATCTTCCCCTTCTAACAAGATTCCATGGACTTCATCCTGGGGATTTCTCTCTAGCACTGAAAGGACCTGAAGGACAGTCTTACTGCTTGGGAAAACTATCCTTTCTGAAGATGGGTACCTCACAGTCTTGAACTACAGAGCTTCCCAGTCACAGCTGCTGACTCCCACAGGTGATATGAAAAGACATATCCTTAATCTGAAGATAGACAAGATGCTGCCACACATGTAACAGATTCCCTACATGCGGGGTACTTGCTTTGCTGAGCAGCTCTGAATGTAAGTTACTCCCACACCTATGCATGCACACCCACAGTACATGTACAACCGTATGAAGATGCATAATCCTCCATGAAGCCTCTGCATTAGCAGGATGAAGCTGAATCCTGAAAACTAAATATTGCAAGCAAAGTTACTGATCTCAGATTTCTATAGATTAAGAAGAAAAGTAAATTTTGCAAAGAAATATGTTTATTTTGGATTTTATTTCTATATTTACAGATTTGATAGTTTAAATATTCACCAGAAATAAAATCCTGGCACCCCAAACTCTATGTGCTTTGCAAGTGTCCTGAGTGAGATGACAATTTCACTTTTTTTTTTCCTTTGGAGTAGATCCTGAAATCAAAGAAGTGAAGCGCAGCATCACCCCTTTTTATTTGATCTAGCCAGATATTAGTATTTAATTTCCCCATCTCTCAAAGTGACCTATTGAAATTTACATGTCTTTTCTATAGGAAAAGTGTAAAGCTTGCTTAAAAGCATAGGATGCCCTGCTTTCACTTTTATAAGGTAGTCTGCACATAAACTAGACATTTAAAAAAATTATGTCTGTGGATGCACATGCACATGATGTAAGTGTGTTTCAGGTCCACTGTCTGCTACTATGATTGCCACTAATACTAACACAATTGCCAGAACCTCATGGGGGGAAAAACACAGTAGCGCTGTTCAGCCACTTATCTCAACAAATACTGACAATTTCTACCTGTTCCTGCAGGGGACTGAATTACAGCAAATCTCTGCTTCTCTGAATTAAATGTGTCCTCTCAAATAAAATAATTTAGAACACTGAAAATGAACAAAGCTGGGGCAAAATTAACTTTTTGAATACATTTTTTTCTGCCCTTGCTTTTAGTATTTATCAATAAGCTGACAAGTTCCAGCTAGTAAATCCAAAATGATCATGAATGTAAACCATTTCTTTTATTGAACTAAGACCAAACGCTCATTATTTGAAGCATTTGTTCATAGTCCAAATATTTGACTAGGTTCTTTTTGTGGGCACTTCTAAATACAATGTAACAGTTTACAACTGCTCCATTTTAAGTTGCATTTGGATATGATAACTAAAATTAAATGGTTATTTCCTCCATATTTGATTAAACACCTTAGTTAACACTATTCCCCAATTTATTAAGTGGAAGATATATTTCCTATTCTCAGGAAAAGATTGAAATTAATAGATAAAAAGCACATAAGAATGTACCTTTTAGGCTTGCCTCTAAAATATTCTACCCTAAATTACTGTAGCTGACAAGAAAGTGCCTTAAAAGATATAAAGGAATGTTTAATAGATTTTAATAAGATGGATACTGGAAAAACATGCCCATGGCTAAAATCCAAAGGGCTGCATTGTTTGTGTACATGAAGGCAACACTGAAAATTCATGGGAACGTTACAACCAGCAAGCAAAAATCAAAAACACATGCACATGCGTGTGGTTTCTGCTATCGTGTGACCATGGACATGTTCCTAAGTGATGGTAGCAAAAGGCTGGAGAACGGACAACCTCTTAGTTTGCAGCCCAGGTGACAGAAGCCCAAAGGAGGCTGTGCCGAGCACACCACAAACACTCTCACTAATGTTCATCTGGAAACAACGTCACTTGCCAGCTCCGAGAGCCAATTCCCACCCTCAGCTACCTCAGATCTAGGTCTCTCCGCAGAGAGACCGTAGGGAAGGGTAGTTGTGCCAAACCACACTGAATTCATTGCATGATTTGGTGGTGTCTCTTGCTACTTAATAAGGCAGAAATGAAAATAATAAAATCACTGATTTGCTCTCTTTTAATGTCCTATATACCATACGAACTGCAATCTCACTGCATTCTTGAGATCATTCATCACATATGTTACTATGGTTTAAAAAAATAAAAAAGTTTTATTCATGTGTTACCAACTGATTCACTCAGCTACAGAAACTTTCTCATTCAAATGATAAAAATTCCTTAATTTTACACACTTGTGAAGAAAAAAAATGCAAAAACATCATTCTCTGAATCACATCAGACATACCTGGAAGTTCGGCTTCAGTCAGACATAGCACTGCCAACCTGTTGGAAATTCTCTTTGATTTCAACTTGACTGTCTCAAAATGATCCCATGTTGCCTTTTATCTGAATGTTTATGTCTGAAAGCAGCAACAGCAAAAGCTCTGCCGTATTCTTTGAAGGAAATATCTTTAATCAAAATAGCAATAGAAGAGCACACATGACTACATTTTAAGTTCATCTTTACTCTTTTAGAAGCTACCTATACAGCTCAATTTTTGTCATGTTTCTTCTGTGGGTGCATAGAGGCTTTGTATTGCAGAAGGGCAAATTTAAATCTGATCAGTTCAGAAAGCTGCTGAAATAGTGCATCAAGCACACCCATAAAAAAATCACTGGTCTCTGCTTCTGTGAGTATCACCAGACAAAGAACTTACTTACAGAAAACAGAATGAAAAAGTGAGGTGGAAGTAAAGAATATCAGTAAGTGAGGCAGGAAAAAGAATAAGCTGGAGGCTTTAATAAGTTTCAGAAGCTAAGGAAGAAATATTGTCTTTCTTCCCTCCCCCCCTGCAAACGAACAAAAAATGATGAGAAGGTATCTGAAATAAATAGAGATATGTTTTTGTTAAAAAAAAAAAAAAAAGATGAGAGAGACCACTTGAACAGGGTCTAATTTCACAGATTTGGGATAGCAGAAGAGATAGGCCAGTTCTACTGAAAAACAAAATCATGCACGTGCAAACTGCCTATTTGCTGAAAACTTACAGCGACAGAGACGACAGAGATTTCCTGCTGCTGGGGAAGATGTCATCAATTCATAGGGGAAAAAAAAAAAGCAGCAGCTTTTTCATTTGCACTAGATGAGCACTGTAAGAAATTGCGCACAGAGCAGATGAGTTTCTACACACACTGAAGTGACTAGACTACAAGAGGTATAATGTAACATTAGTAGTTCCAGGCCCTCTAGCTCAAAGTAAACGTAAAAAGTTAAAGCATGAGGTAGATCCTTCTGCCAAGTATATCTGTATTGACACTGTAGCAGGGCTGAGTGACAGGACATGGGAGTTATTTCATTACTGAAAGTTCAAAAATCCAACCTACATGCTTTATATATCATTATATCTTCTACAGAAAATCAAAAGCATTTCCACTTATAATTTAAAAATTTCTATTACTGATTTTTTTGCCTTCAGGATCCCTAATAAAGACACGAGCTAAAGAGATAGTTGAACGCTTAGCTGGTATAGCCTCTTACTACCTTGAAAATTTTTAATATTCAATGTTATGAAAAGCTATGGTCACCACTGTCAATCTAAAATTAGGTATGTAAAGTTGCATTTGGACAAATAAATGCACAGTCTGGTTTTCAGACATACAGAGACTTGGACTTTTGCTGAAACAATAACTCTCCCTCCCCTGCACCTACTTATAGAGTCTACCTAACATGAACAGACTGTTCTAAACACATACAGACTAGCTTGATTTATAGTTTTATTTAGAGGTAGGTGTTGTAAAAATAATACGAACAAATCTTATTTCTTTATATACGATTCTTCCCTTGCCAGACCTTCCTGTCAGAGTCTCCCAGCTCTCTCCAGGCAGGCTGGTATCTCTCACAGAACTGCTCCTGCGTTTGATCTCTGCCACGCGGCACTCCTTGAGATGTTCTCCCTTCTGTACCCGCGTAGCCACCTCCACCGGCTGCCCTGTCCAGGTGGTTGCTGCTATCAAAGAGCACTCCAGGCTCCAGCATGGTAATAACGGGCCTGGGGAGCACCAGGGCTGCACGTACAGAAATGGTACAGCTCATGCGTGGGTCCCTACAGAGAAATGGTATTTGCGAGGTTTCCATTCTACTGTATGACAGTAGGAGTGAAAAGTATTATGTAATTTATTTTTTATTCTTAAGAAAATAAACGTATAAGGACTGGGTGCAAGTATCAGAATTTTCCTACATGTTTACATTTAAATGTTAGGGCTTTTGGTTTTAACTGAGAAATAATAGCTGTTGTGGACAACACTGTGAAATTGTTAAATCCAAGAAAAGTGTATTTACTATATTCACACCACCTAACAACTGAGAATACAGGTATTTCTATATTAAACAGCTTCTGCTGCTTTTAGAAAAACACATTCATTTCTGAAGGCAGTTCATAATAAGGTTATTCTTATAGATTATTTAAAAGAAATGAAAGTTTTGTATTTTGTTGGGAAATGCATTTTGAAGCTATGGACAATAATACAAATGTACAATGTTACATCAAGTTCTGACATACAGACTTATGGTTTTTAATTTTGAATTCTTAACACGTGATCATAAAACTACAGCTTTTTTCTTTTTAATACATAAATCTAAGGAAAATCTGTACAGCAATAGTAGTTGTACAGCATTATTTTAAAACATTAATCTGTTTGGAGAGCTTTTATATTAGCCTTTATCTAAAAATATCTAGAACTAAACTAAGACTCTGTCAATGATCTAGGGGAAAGTGGACTTTTGTTAAGAGAAGAGTAATTCCCAGAGAGCAGCTATTGTGCTCTTAGAACTTTTCCAGGCTTGCCAGTGCAGGCATCTGTCATACGACTTTCCCTCTGCTACCCAACAAATGGCCTGAATTTAATTCAGGAGGGAAAATCCAAGCTGTCAAGTCTTACAGAAGCTATTTATGATCACCAAGAAAATGAATAGATATATGCAGAAGACTTTACATATTTTTTCCAGTGAAAGCGCAGTAATGTCAGAAGTTTAAATATTAAAGGAAATGTTCCTCTTTGCATGTAAACCATGAGAACTAGTGTTTCACAATCTTTGAATGAAAACAGTTAACATGATGAGGAAAAATAATTTTTATCACTTTCCTGTATTTATGATAATCCAGAGATGACTTCCTGGGGCATTCCTCATGCTAATTAGACATCCCAGGGTATTTATATCTAAAAAGATTCTAATATTTCACATATATTCCAAAAATGTATCAGTAAAATATCACAACAGCAGCATGATTAGAACAAGTTCTAGATAAAGTGTCCGAAGGTGTTATTCTTGACTTCTGAGTCAGAAACAAATAAAAATTCGTAAAGATATTTAGCAAAAGGCATACTAAAGCAGAATCAGCACCTCTGGGAATTCAAAGAGGAGACTAATTCAGTGTGTTTTTGTGCATTATGGAAGGATATTTTCATAACAATGAAATAAAAACTCCCAGATTTATCACAGTTTCTTTCACACATATTGTAGAAGAATTGCAGAAAATATGTATATCCTTAAGCAAGAAAAGGTGGGAAAAAATGAGTAGTTTTCCAGATTTCAGTGGTCTAATTATGTTTGCTTTATGCAAATAAAATAAAGTACCCATAACACCATGTGTGTTCCTAAGTATTGACAATAGATGCAATTCACAATTTTATCTATTGTAATTAACAGTACAATAAATTTGTATTTGAACATGTAACATTTTGAGTACTGAAAAGGACTATTTCTCCAAGGTTTAAAGATACTAGTCAGCCTAACTGACAAGAAAATATAAACACACAGCAAAGGTTAAGGGTATCCTGCTGGATGCACAAGTCATAATTCCACAGATGGAAGAAGGTTAAGCCTGGCGAGAAGCTGTCTTGCAAAGGAGATGGCCAAACAGTACTGACACACTGGCATTCACAACCAGGAGCATAACCCCAGCTGAGGCTTTGAGCATGATGACTTTTTCACCCTTTTAGGTTGCCAGATTTGAAGATGAGAAGATTTTTTCTTTCATATTAAACTAGTTAAGACCTTAGAATTTCACTGAATACAAAATGAGAAAACCAGTAGAATCACCTGGTGTTACAACTTGCTGATTTGAAAAGCCATTGGGTGCTGTTTTTTCTTTCTGTGTAAGGAAATCTGTCTGAAACGGATACCTTGTGATATCTGGCTGATCGGCTCTTCAAGTCCTATGAAAGTATGCTGGCAAACCATAACATGCCTAACTTGCAGATTTTTACACAACTGCTTGCATTCCAAGAAAAGATACTAAGGAATTTCTAAAAGCAATAAGAAATCTATGTGAAGAGGCAATATGATAGAAAATGAAATTCAGCTTTGAAAAAAAAAATCTGAATTAAAGTTATTGGAATGCACAAGAATTATTCATTCATCCTGCTAAATTCAAAACCAGCTAGCAACCTCTCAGAAAGAAAAAAAATCCTAATAAAATTTTTTTCACAATAAGCCCTGACAGTCAATCCAGCACACAAAACAAGAAAATGAGAATACTATTTAAAAATAATGATGCATTGCTGCCTCAAATGGTGTGTTCCATTCTGTCATCTGAGATCAGAAACAGAAAAAATTTTGACAGAGGAGGCAAGACTGAGACTCCAAAACCACTGCAACAGAGATGATACTAGCATTGATACGAATGACAGAATGCGATCAAAGGATACAACGCAAAGAATAAGAATCAAGTATGCCTATTTATTTTTTCTTACCAGGAACATGGAGATACTTTTTACATGTTATACTTACAAAGGTGGATAATAATGCTTGTAACAGTTAATCTTTCTCACATGGATTATTATACTAATTGACATGGAACATTTCAAAAGCAACGAATTACAAAAAAAGATGAGAGCTAACAAGAACTTCTACAGGACACTGTGTTAACAGAATAACATCATCCTGTCCTTCACAGGCAGCCCAAAATAGGGAGGTCCTGGAGAGAAATAACCAAGAAATTAATTCCTCCTGTGAAATTCTCACTGGTTTGATGTCAATGGAGGAGTAGGATCTGCCTTTTTGGCAGGGATTGGGTGGTGGTAACACTCTCCTATCATGATTGCCTGATGTGCTGATTGACTGCAAGTACAAGCAGCTTTTCCTTTAAAGAAACAAAGTAATCCCTCCCTACCTTCCAAAACAACTCGGAGAATAAAAACTCTTCTTAAATGCTTTAGCATATATCAATTATTAAGAATTGAAGTTGAAACAAACTTGTGTCTGAGGTTAATTTATTCCAGGCCACTTTGGCAGTCTTGCATTCATCTGAACTATCTGATGCTGCACACAGATGTCTGAAGCAGAATATGGGATTACATGAACCATGGAGCTAATACAGTATTCCACTTGATGTTTAAAGATGATATATAGATCAATATAACCATTAAAATGCAATAAGTAAAATATATTTACCTGCTCAGAGGCGACTGCTGATGGGGGAAGAACTTTTGGCTGGAATTTAAATATATCTCCTCTTATTAAAAGCGGCAGACTATCTTTAGCATCTACTTAATGGGAGAAGACATCAAACCTCTTATTATTTTCTGAGTACTTTGGGGACTGTGAATTGCAGAGAATCAATGGATTATGCCATGGAAAGATGGAGGGCTGAATGTCAGACCTTTCTAGTAAGATAAGTGATCTGTGCCTGTTCTGTTGATAAACAGATACTATGGCTTGCTTAGTACCTTCATGAGGAGTGGATTAAGAGTACATTACCCTGTTTTGTTACGGAAAATATATAGTCTTAGCAACAGCTGTATACCACTGTCAGACACAAATAATCATAGGATATGATTATTCTTCTAAGTAGGTATTATGCCTTGTCCTTAGTTTCTCTAAACTACTGGTGTAGTTGAGAAGTTAGATAAGACCTTGAGGTGGACAGTCAGCTGGGAGAACTTTATTCATAATACACGTACAGACATCATGTAACAATTCAAATAACAATTCAAAGCCACAATTTCAGGTGAATAACTAATCCTTCTGTTTGGAATGACTGCCCCATAGTGCACTTAGGTGCTCAATATTCTTAGTAGTATCCTTTGCAGTATGTAGACCCTTACAACTGGTGGAGGTCCTCACACTCTATAGTCAAGTAAAGATGGAACTGGATGTCCCCAAAGACCCTTCAGAAAGTACATAATATTCAGTAACAGTGTGAAAGGAGCTCCAGGTGGCTGCACCACAAATGTCAAATACTAGGAAGTTTCTACTAGGAATACTGAGGAGTGGCTAGAAAGCCACTCTTTCTGTTTGAAAGGTAGCCAAGTGGACCTTTTAGATGTCATGATTTTGAGAGTGTTAGTTCACACACCAGACAGCCTTGAGGGGAGACTGGCACTAGTGTGAGTCTGATGAAAAAAGACTTCTAGCAACGTCATGTAAATATTATATATAACATCTAATTTTTGGAGATTTGTTTCCAGAAAGGAAGTGTAAAGTTTAAAAAAAAAAACGACGCATTAACTTCCTTCAATACCTTATGGAAAACAGTGCAAAAGAATTGTTAGAGCTTGAATCTCTGCTATCCTTATTGTAGAAGAGCAATCATGAAAGCTGTTTTCACAGATAAATGCAGAAGACAGCATTCAAAAGATTCAAAAGGGTGCCACATAAGAAGATAAAGGACAGGAATTGTTCATTCCTGACAATAGGCTAAGACCAACCTAGCATGATCTGACAGTATTTCTGATGTGAAGACTGACCCATGGAAGTTCCCAGAGGCTGAGCTGTAAAACAACCTGCCTTGTGCAAGCAAGAGGATTATCAAATTTCAGTTTAAACATTTAGATTCTGAAGTTTGAAATATGACTTCTGCACCACTTCTTTTTTGTAAATACAGATAAGTTAGTTGCTTTGAACTCGTAAATACGGGTAAGACTGCATTTATGTTGAGGCAGACTTCTCTAAGGCTTCTGAGAGAGAGCAAGAAGATGGTATCTCCAGAAACTGGACTGTAAAGTTGTGGGCTACTGTAGACAAAATCTGTTTGTCAGATATGTTAGACTTGGATTGTTAGATTTAGATTATTAATTTGGATTATTAATATGTTAGATTTGGATTGCTTGTTTGGGCAGAATTTGTATCAGAAAAGATAGAGTCCGCACAGACATAAAGAAAAGGACCTGATCTCTAGGTTATGACTGTTGGAGAATGCAACCTCAAGACCCCTGAGTGTTAAAGTGATCATCGATCTGAAAGAAAAGATGTTTTGCATGGCATAGTGTGTTTAGAGGAAGCGTCTTCCCAGGGCAAATGCTGCCAGCATTGACCATCTGACAGTGGCGAAGGCATGAGCAGCACTCTGAAGCTGTATCCTAGAAACAAGCTTGGTCTGAATTAGGATAGATTTAAAATGTTTTCTAAAGTTTGGTGGAGTGAGATTGGAAAAGAATTTTATCTGGAACAGTATTTTTATTTATGTCATTATCAATCCCATTTGTAATGTGGAATTGAAGAGAAATCAAAAAAATTTTACTAGCAAACTCTTGACCTGTTTATATTCCTATTTTCAGATCAGATGCACTGACATAAAAGTATAAATGTCTATGTGTATGTATACATGTGTGGGAAATAGCTCTGGTATGCAGTTAGGGGGCTTCTTAGAAATCTCATCTGGAGGAAATTCTGTGATAACATGAGAATTACAAGGGAGTACTCTTACTAAAGGAAGCAGGGATTATGCCTCATTTTGTGATTCCTCTTTCCACATGCCAGTAACTTATTCTTAAACTAGAATTTTCATGTGTGAGTGTTTTTTGAAGTGGCTCAGATGCCAATATCTCTTCATGTCCTGTTCCAAAGATGGTATGACAGAGTTAAGACAAAGGGTCAAGAAACACCATTAGTTTCCCTGATTCCATCAAAGAAATTGGAGCAGGCTGGAGAAGGGGGAGAGTGCTTCAAAGAGGCACACTGCTTCAAAGGCACATGTATGAAGCTAGGAATTCAGTTTGGCTTTAAAGAAAAGACAGGAAAAGGATTGTATAGGACTGAGAAGGAAAAGCAAATAGCTAATGTAGGATCATAAAGGTGTTACAAAAAGAGTCTACAAAGAAATAGTGGACTACAGCAGACTTCAAGGACAGGAAGAAGCAAAGCTCTGATCTGGCCAAGCAGTAAGAGGAATTAAGATGAAACTGGAGCTCTGATCACTGTGTGGATAGCAAGCAAAAGGACAGGGCTTGGAAATGCTCCCTCATGGATACAGCTTACATAAAACCTCCATGATGCTACTAGTAAACTGCTGCCCGGAGTGTATTAGTATATAGATAAGAGTAACCATGCAAACAGATTAAGCTTGTAGATAATTTGTCACTGCAATTAACTACTTCAATGGAGATAGTCGTGCAAAGTCTAATGTACTGTATATTAACTAATCACATTTAAAACTATTCCTTCAATTATGTGATTTTGTCTTCCTTTTGTTTCTTTATAAAAAACGCTTTAACAGTTTGCCATAGAAACACTTAGCAAATCATAGTTATAGGATAATTGTAAAGACCATATACATTTTCTTCACAGCAATATGTATTTTTGGAAGCATGAAGTTTTTAAAACCATATTCCAAAATAAATACCCACAGAAAAGTAAGTGTTCATAATGCCTTGTACCTTCTTAGTTATACTACTTAATCATTTTCAAAAAGCTACTTAAGAACAACGTCTATATTGTATTCACAAGTATTACTAGTTCATTCAGAGAAATCAAAGCTTGTTTTAAATGAGAAGGCTGAACTATATCCAGGATCCAACAAGTATCTGACATTCTGAAAAAGAATTGATAAATGGATTTGTAAAAAGTGCTATGAAATTGACACAACCCCCAAAATAGACCACAAGGGAATGACAAGGGATTCACTGCATCCTTTCTTTTGCCTCCAGTTCTGAAAGCACTGATTGCAGCTTGAAATATCAGCCAATTCTCACATGAGTGAGAAAAGGGAACACACATTCTCTTGTAATTTTTCAATAATAATGTGGCTAGTAAAAAAGCACATTCTCAAAGCACAGTGAAGTTAAGTGACTTCTTCAAGGTCACAGCAACTTCTAACAAAAAAGAATCTAAGACAAAGCTACTATTAAGGAGAGTGGTGAAGTGCAGCAGACCATTGCAGTCAGCTTTTAGTGTCAAAGAGTTTTAATTTACTATCACTAATTTGTTAATTTGTATATTAAGAGATTAAAGCAGAGGACTTATTCTGGTTTGACATTGTATCAAAGTTTAAAGAGATATTAAAGAGATTTAATTTAAAAGTTATAAATTCAGAGTTTGAAGACAGTCATGTAGAACGTACTAGGGAAAAACAAAGAAAGAAATGCAGAAAAATTGCAAATGCTACTACGAGATATGGAATGCCTCTGAAAAAACATGTGATACATGAATTGTGCCTGTAGCTGCCTAAAAAAAAAATGGTTTTTGTCTGGTGAATGTTAATATCTCTTGAGGTATTTTTTCTATTATATTTGGATTTAATACTGATTCAGATTTATTACTATTATGTGATGCAAAGTTTTTAGCAGGGTGATTCAATTTCTTCATTGTGAAATTCTTTAGGTTCTATTTTTTATTGACTGAATTGCAGTAATAGGAATATCATTGAATTTTTGGTGTTCCTGAGATTAAAATATTCTCGTGCTGCACAGTAGACCTGCAACAGTAAAGTGTGTATACTTATTGACCTTAATTTAAACAGAGTTCAGTTTGGTGCATATACATTCACTCCTTTGGTACCGAAGCAAAAACCGATGATTTGTTTCTTCAATCAATATTTGTTCTAACTCTGTAGCAGCCCCGTTAAAAGAGTAGTTGCCAGTTTCTACCAAGCCAGTTTGTGATCTTATAAACATCCTGTCTAAATTGCTTATGGTCCTAAAAGTGGAAGTGCTAATACTCATCCTCACTGATAGCACAGACTTTCTTTTCTTGACAGTCTGCTCCAATACATGCCTTGCCTTACTCTCAAAACCCCTCACAAACTAGGTATGCAACACTGACATGTAAGCATAACTTCAACTGAGTTCCTCATTGATTCCTGTGCTGAATCAAGAAGAGTCCACTCCCACCTCACTAAAATAGGTCTGTCTTCTTCCTGTGATGTTCCAGAGCATCTTCTGGGGGCAGATGTGGATATAAACAATGCACAGTCTGCATGGCTCCAGAGGGACTGAACAAAAGAACTATCTTAATTTCATTAAATGCTGAAACTGCATTTGTCTTTGGAATTTCTGAAGCCCAAACATTGCAGAGGCCTCACGCAGGCTTCCCATTTCTAATGGCCAGGCAAATGACCACTGCAAACTGATCTGAAGTGGAAATTAAAATCTTGTGGAAATTGAGTGATTTAGATATTTACGTGACCACAACTCTTCATGGCACATTAATCCTAAAAGCACTCAAGGAACATGTCACATATTGCATAAAGGAAACAGGTTCACAAAGACCATACAATTTACACAGGAAATTGGGACAGACATTCTTTAGATTTCATACCTTGAAACTTTTAGTCATCCAATTTTTAATCACCTAATATGATTTAAATGTATTTAAGTTATTTTTTCTTAATAATAAACAAAACTCACAAGTGTATCTAAGAGATTATGGTCAAACAGTAGACTGGACAGTTACTGTGTGCCTCACCTCTCCCTCTCTGCTTCTTATCCAGTAACACAGTACAAAATCAAAGAAGAGAACCATTCTGTATCTGAAAGCAGTATCAATATCTAGCTGAGTCAAAAGAAAGCTCCATTGGGCTGGTTGGCAGGTGGAGAAAGCCCATTTGTAGGTTGTCTCCACACTGAGTCAGATTTTATTCTCACAAAAAGAGGTGAAAAATCCTGCAACATTTTATCTTCCTATTGTTCTCCCTGAGAGCTTACAGTTCTCTGCTAAATACATTGCAGTCTGTTCCTTGCTATAAATAATATAAATGCTTTAAAATAATTATTAATGGCAGGCTAGAAGAGAAAAAAGAAAATACAGTGTTTGTTAAACACTGAAGTTAAATCTGTGCTTGCTCTCCTATTCTCAAATCATTTATAGAGATAAATATGGAAAGTTCTATAGTTCAGTCATGATGTTATGTTGTGTTAATTGTATATAGAAGACAAACATGGTAATGAGATAAAAGCAGGACAAATGGCAAAATGTTTATAGAAAGATAAAATATTATAAAATTGTCTTGATACAAATCTAACATTTTTTCTGTAAGTAACATAAAGTATCTCATCACATGAAACATACTGACTGTTTTCCTGTTACTTTAAACAGCGTATGTGCCTTGTGAAAAATTATTTTCTAAATCTGTATTGTGTATTGGGATAGATTAATCTTCAAAAATCTGTTCCACTGGGAACACAGGACTACCCTTTGCTATTTTTGTATAGGGTCAGAAACTTGAGGTGGCCTGCTAGTGCTTTTGAAAAGGTAAAAATAAAGCTAAAATAAAAAGAAGGGAGGGATGGTAAATAAGAAGCAGAGAAGAAATATCGTTCAAAGTGCATGGCAAGATGCCTTCTGAGTTGTAAGATGCAGTGCATTAGATGTCCTCAACAGAAATGCTTATCCACCTCAATACACTGAATTTTGTCCCTTTTGCTCTCTCCTCCAGCTAAGCTGTTCAAGTATCAGACTTGGCTTCTCTAGCAAAGCTGCTGGAGTTTGATTCATTTGCTGATTACAGCCACACCTGCAAACCAAAATGTCAGAAAGAAACATTTTTAGCTTTGAAAGTTTGGCCTAATTTTAACCAGGTACTTGAACATCTGCAGTGAGTCCTGAAAAAATTTAAAAGATCACTGTTTCATGAAATAGAGAAATCTCATTTTCAAATTATAACTATACTAGTAATACATGAGAATTTTCCAGCTATGCTCTACATAATATTATCTTTGTACTCACACTATCATTATGAATATCGAGGTAGTGTTATTTTGTCATCAAGGAAAGGTCATACTTTTTAAATGTGACTTTTATATAAATCATGTGTTATAAGTGTCCATAGGAGACGGTTGTAAATTTTAGCAGTAATTGAACGTGGCTGTGCTGCCCCAAACTGTAGAAATCCCGTTCAAGCGCAACTGGAGAGTACCAATAGCATGTGAAGTGGCCTGCTGCCAGCTATGTGTCTGGGTTCTGAGAAGGGAGGAAGGGAAGCAGCCACAGGCCCCAGCGAGCAGCAGCTGTGGCTTCCCCAGCCCACAGTAGCTAAGGTGCTATGAGTCCGGCCACTCCTGACGTACGGGAGTCTCCTCAGGGGTGGCAGCAGCAGCCCAAGCCCCTTGGGACAATATGAAGGACAACTACAACCTACGTCAGACATCCAGCACTGTTCTGTCACATATGCTGAAAAAAAATGCCCGTCCTGACCCTGGGTACCCCAATGCCTTGAAAATTAGTCCAGAAAAAGAAAGGCATGGCCTGATAGCCACATTGTAAGACTGTTACTAAGTAGAACTGTTTTAGCACAATCTCTAACATTTAAAGACCATTTGTAAACTTGCATGTGAAACACAGTCCATCTGGGGTCTTCATAGAATCATAGAATCACAGAATGCTTAAGGTTGGACTTTCATGAGGTCAAAGGAGCAAAAGTATCATGGATAGCTGAAAAAATCCTTTTAAAGCTTTTGGAAATGTAAATTCCTAAAGTTTCTAAAAGAGTATCTCAGTTGAAAAGAAGAGCATGACAGGAATGTTACTTGGGTAAACAATATTCCAATATGAAGAATTTGGATGTTCTACTTAATTTTATTTAAAACAATATATTCACAATTACAAAACACTCTTTAAATTAGACAAATGAAAATCCAAATTAAACAGATAATGAAAAATTCTTTTCAAAATGAAATAAAGCAGATTTTCTGGCATTTCATTACATGAAACGTTTTTTATCTTCCTGCTCTTATCATGTCAGTTAGATAAACAGATCAAAAGACTGTATATGCATTTCTTCAGTCTATTTCTTACTGCATATATGTACATAAACTTCACACTAAAATAACGCACGCCTTAAAATAGGCCTTGGACTACTCTACTTTGCTGTTAAAAGTTCACAGCACAGACTGTGCTTTTAGTGGTTGCCTTTTAGCAGTGCCCTTTTGCAGTTACAGATTAATAAACACAAACAAGACAAGCCTAATACGAATTGAAAATATGGAATCAGTTTGTACCAAAATAAAGTGGAACAGAAATGCAAGGAGAGAGTAGTTGCCTTGAAGCAGTGCAGTTTGGCAAAAAGACATGAACAGCTCTGGTTGCCGTTCGCAGGCAGGCAGTGCAAGTCACACAGGCCCACCTGCGGGGTGTCATTTTGCAGAAATTCCAGACACATTTGAATACAATAGAATGCTCACTGATCTCATGTAAAATGCATGACAAAAGTTGCATATTACCCACAGCAGGAATAAGTTTTTTTTTTTTTTTTTTTTCCGAGTTTGTATAATACAGAATAAAACAGATATAAAGCCTATACTGAAGTTCATTTTGCCAAAGTTTTAAATACCAGAGTGCAAAAGGGAGGAATGGCAAGCTGGTACTCCTAAAGTCTGTGCTTTGTTGATTTTGAACTCATGCAAACTCACTCAGGTTTGAGATTATCAGAACATTGGATTAACTATAAGGACACAAAAGGATAGGACAACAAAAGTGTAAGAAAAAACTTTCTAGTGCATAACAAAAAAAAAAAGACCAAGAGGTGTTGAAATTGCAGAAGCAGCATTTTTAACAGATGAAGCCTGAGTTCAAACAAATAAGAGGTTTTTTTCCCCTGAGATTTCGTATTTTCAGGTTGTGCTCTACTACAGCATGTAATTGATTGGTTAAAACTTTAAACTTTCTCATACAAGATAAATGAAAAGTGGGAACTCTAACACTAGCAAAAGTTTTGGGAATCACCTGAGAGTGAGTCTTATGTCTATGTGGCAAATGGTAAAACATGCAAGACAGAATTAAAGTATAATTGTACAAAAATATTGGAAAGTCAAGGAAAATCACTAATAAACTCTTCGAAGGCATCAATGAACATACGAACAGGATAAATCTGATGGGTATAGTCTGATTCAGTTGGCAAAAGGTATTTGGATCAAACTTGGAATAAATTGCTTTAGGCTGAAAGAGTAGTATCTTAAAGAAACCAGGCTACTAAAGGATAAGAATGAAGTCTCTCTCATGCGTAAATAACTGGTTGAAAAACAGAAAACAAAGTGCAGGAGTATGTATTCAATCTTTTGGTAAGGAGGGGCACAGCAGGTGAATATCACAGAAATTTATACTGAAGACTGATATTCAACATACTAAAGATCATCAACAAAATCGGAGAGAGTGCTGGTATCACTGTGCAAAGTAGCAAAGATAAATCAGATACAAAAAAAGTCTATCAAGAGAATGAACAGGCAATAGGCTGTCACATGAAACTGTACTGATATAAGCTCAATAACTGTGAGGAAAAAGATTCCTAACTTCATATAAAAAAACAATGGCTTCTGGACAAGCTTTTGCTCTGAGGAACAGGCACTTGGTGTTCCAGTACAACATTTTGCATATCGCAAGCAATACAGCTCTAGAGAAATACAGAAAAGCTGCAAAGAAAATGCAAAGAAAATAAAGTACAACTCTTTCTACAGGAGAAATGACTACAGGGGAAAAAAAAGAACAGAAATATACCTGGGAGATGGATGTGTGCAGTTCTGTTCTTTATCCTGTTAATATGCAAACCTATCATAATAGCAAAGTAATTTTTTGCTGTTATGCTAACAGTGTTTGCTACTATTACTTTCATTGGAGACTTTTTGGTAATCAGAAATTCCATGTTGTTCCTGTCTCTGCAAGGACAAGTAAACTTATACAGCTGGATGACTAGCAAATGGGAATATTTTACTATAAACAGCATTATTTTTCATTCCTCTCATAATTGTGGTTTTGTATTTCACATATGTATAAGAAATGGCAAAATTCAGAGGGCAAAGAGAGCCCATGACTCTCAGATACATACCAAACTAAATTTTAATAGAGTTGTTCTATCACTATATTTTATGAGTGCCAGATTCTTGAAGGGACGTGGGGGAATTAAAACTAAGCATACTAGGTATTATTTCCATTCTGGAAATATGGCTGCTATATTAATGATACATAGCAATTCTTCGGCTTGAAGACCTATAATCCATTTACTGTTATGATTTACAGACACAATCTTGATGATAACTTATACATAGTGTGGCAAAATTTGAGATACCAGAAACAAGATTTGTTTCTTAAGATCTATCAACTGTAAAACCAATGAGATGTCTTCATCTGCTTCCACAACATGTAGAGTGACCACCACTTTCAAAATGTCTGGCAAGTCTCATTATGAAGCTAGTGAAGTTGTGTTGGTTCTGCTACACCTGGACTAATCCTTCCTGGGAAAAGGGCAGGGGCAGCCATGCAACTGCAGTGCCTGGCTAACACTGGTCAAATATGGGGAAAAGGAAGTGGCCAAAGTCCTTCATAAACCCACTTGTAATTACAGGACTGCAGGTAACAAAAGCTATTAGCTTTACAAAATTAGCATTAACAGTTCTTCTCCTATGTATCTGTTTCACACAAACACGTTTTCATGCACTTCGAGATACAGGGGGCAAGATCCCTCAGTGTGGAGTGCAGTTATCATCAATGCTGACCTAGCTACCTACCTGGGAAGAGATAGAGATCCTACATATTTCCTTCCATACTACGCTCTGCTCTATAGGAAAATTTTGTTACTGTACTTTCATTATTTGTTTTGTACTATTTAAAAAAATATATTAAGGCAAAAATCCACACCTCCACGAGAAACTACTGTCAATGCTTCTTTCAGTTTTAGACTTATTTGTTCAGTTTTGTGGAACACAGAATTTTTGCTTTTCCCATATGAGATTTCAAGGATTTAACTTTACAATAAAGACTTAACCATTTCAGTATTTAAAAACAACAGAACATAATCGCATTATTGAAAATTAGGAAGTGCTTTCACATCCCATACTTTACATGCATTTTTAATAACCATTTGTTATTACTGCTCTGAAAATCCATACTATTGTTAATATTGTACAAATTCAAAACTAATCACATTATAGTGCCAAAGGAACAATTATTGTATGTGAATATGTATAAAGATTAATATACATATTCTAATAAATCTCAGCTGACCCATTAATGCATAATGGGCCCAAAGGAAACCTCATATCCTTGGTATATAAATGACACATTTCTTTCTCCCTCCACTCCTTTCTTCATTTTGTTTTATATGTACAAACTGCCATAAAAGAGAAAATTAAGCCATGCAAACACTCTCAAGCATCAAGAGGCTAATCAAAAGCACAAACCACTTTGTTTTCTTATTATACTAGAAAAACCACGCTAATATTTGACATGCATGTACAATGAACTTCTACTTTTCCTGGACTCTCCCTGTTGTGCACAAGGCTTCTGAAGTGGTAGGCAGACATCCATACCTCACTGTGCCCTGCCATGTACAGCTATCACAGATGCGAAAAAGGACGAGCTCTCGGTGTTAATTGTAAATGATAATGCCTTTTTCGTGGTTCAGGGTACACCTTCAGCTGTTTCAATTAAATCTCTTGTAGCTTAAAATGACAGCAAAAAAGAGACAAATGATCCCTTTTGTTATGTAAGATATGCTTTACAATACTGCTACATAGTGACAATTCCTTGTCCTCCTGTCACATTCTGTCCCTTAGACCATGCTGCAAAAAAGCAATTTTCTGCCTCAGAAGCACTCTATTTTTTTTAAAGTTTGTCTCTGGGCAATTTTCAGGTCTACTAGAGCTTCACAACTGTATACAGATGAGAAAGACCCAAAATAGGGCAATTTATTTGATTCCTCCTCTTCAAAACATTTAGCTGAGATTGCATATCCAACAGAGAAACCCCAACAAGAATATTCAGAGATGACCTGCAGTGACACAGATTTTTTTTTTCAAAAAGAATTTGCATTAAACATCTTCTCCAGACTCTTTAGATAGTCTAGATTTGCCTTTTGTTTAATATGACCTTTAACACAAATAGTTCCCAGGGTATTAACAACTAATTTCTTTTTAAAAAGAAATTGTGCAAACTAGTCAGTTAAATAAAGCACTTATGGAGTTTTCCAGAGGAGGAATAGCTTCTTTTTAAGATGTGCATTCATTTGAATCCAGTTTCTTTCTTGCTGGGAGTACAGAACCACTTAGATGGGAAAATACATTTTCTCCATGTTCAGCTCCTGGTAACTTAGCATCTATCAATGCCTGAAGCTACCTTGACCTCAGTATTCTCCTGATACAGTTCTGTCCTAACACAGAAAGGGCATTTCACAGTGGAGAACAGGCCCTCTCTTTTTAACTGACCACGTCTTGAAAAGCATCTCTCCTCCATCTGACTCCTTGAGGAATTATTATACTTGCAGGATTGGAACCTTGCTTTACATTTGTGAATGTTTCATTTTTGTGTAGTATGACTGAAAAAAAAATGATAACATTTTTGAAAATTCTCAAGCAACTAGTTAAATCTGATGGCTGAAAATGAGTGGATCACCCCTTCTTCAATGTGTAAAATCACTTTCAAAATGGGTATAGGCATTTTTGAAAATTTTAAACCAGACTGATGGTTCATTTAGCTCTATTCAGACTTGGCTTTCTCCATTTTACTTTTCTGTTGTTTTTTTTTCTAATAAAAAATCAGCACATATAACTTCCTTCAAAATGTCATGCTGACATGTAAAATAATCATATTTTAATAATTACTGTTGACTCCAGAAAACAATAAGGCATAATTCCTATATATATCTGTACATGGTACTGATTAGCAGGTCAGACCCCAATGGTTTAAGTAGGAATTCTCTTTGCTAATATAAAAAAAAATACACATTCTCTTTCACTATATACATTATCTTGCACTTTAGCAATAAATTAGCATAATATTCACTGGATTAACCTTTGTGCCAGAAATGCTACCATGGGCCAGGTCAACATCTAGGAGATTGTGTATGTGGCCATGAAATGGAATTTGGCTCCTGTTACATCTCATTTTGCCTCCTGTACTGTAAGACTCTTAAAGTGGGAATGTGTACACATGAAGTGGAGCGTTGTGCTGGTAGGTCAATTTCAGCAAAAACAGAATCTAGAACAGAGAATATGACTTGAAGACAAAGAAGAATTGCTGATATGCTCATGTTTATGCTTTATGTTACAAACAGAAATATTATACATGGACTTACATCGCTAAGGACATGAGGGGAAACGGACCTTTAACTCATGTTGCCTCAGTACATCATATAGTGCATACATACATCTTGGAGCTGGGCCTCAAAAATTGGATAAGAAACAATGATGTGAGCAGCAGATAGAAGGGATAAACAAACTGAAAACTACAAAAACTTTGAAAATGCCTAGAGGAGGACAGCAAAAGAACATATTTTTTAAAAATTATTTTCGTCTCTCATGTCTATCTTAGAGTGCTTGAATATTTAGTGGAGCAAGGACCTAATTAACGTAGCCCTCTGTATATCTCGTTGGCTGGAAAAGCTTCAATTTGGCTGCAGGTTGCTGTCAGCTGGTCACAGCTCACTGACCATTCAGAAGTGTAACTGCACACTGATGCTCTATTCGTTTTGGTTTCTTTAACAGTAATGCAGTAGCTATGTCAATCAGAAGTTACCAGAATAAAAGCAACAAACTTGTAATACAGAAGTTTATTGGGCCCTCCTTTTTTATAGCAATTAATTTTTGTATCCCTGATTTTTATACAGCAATTAATATTCTTCTAGTCATTTGTACACATATATTCTCCCTTTGATGCCTATAAAGATTCTTTAACTAAGTTTGAAGAAATCAGTGTTCCAGACTCCCTTTTTAATCATATTTTAGCACAGTAATCATACAAAAGCATTCACCAAAAACCTGTATACTGCAGAAAGAGCAGAAGAACTGCAGAATAAATGCTGCAAGCGCACAGCACATAACTATAACTGTGGGTGCTGCTTCCCAAGCAGCAGCTGCTTTAAAGTTAAGCAGTGCCCCTTTCCATGATACTCATACAGAAGTCCCTTTCTACAGCAATTACAAAATTTTAAAATTCACAGTTTGGTAATTTCAAATCTTGAAGCAAAACTAAAATCAAATTATTCTATTATATGTCTAAAAGAAGAAACAGAAACAAACAAACAAACAAAAAGACCCCCCCCCCCCAAAATTCTCAAAGATCCTCTCTGCCATTCTCTTGCAAATACTGACAAATTTGAACTTTGCCAAGTAACTGTAATAAATTAACAAGAATATGTGCCTTGAAGTTTGAAAAGCAGATAAATCTACTTAATTTTCTAAGTGCTGTCATAGGAAGTTGGTGCTTCCTAAATCCTTTAAATAACAGTTTTCCCTACTAAGCCCAGTTTGCTCAAGTTTCATGGCAGAAATAGTACATCAATCTCATTTTGTAATTTCTTTTGGAAGTTCTCTTGTACTCTGCTCCAACAAATCACACTTATGAAAATGCAGCTGAAACAGGAAAAACTTGCTTTCATGATTTCCATGTGCATATATCATTTTTCATCTTTTTATTTTTCCTTGTGCTTGTAATGTGCTAAAATTTTAATGGTATTTTTACCTGATGAATTGCAGATATGTATTACTCAAGCATCTAAAAGAAAGATTGTGATATTTTGATTATGCAGAAGTAGCTATGAATTTCCTTGAGCTCTGAACACTGTATACAAATAATATAGGTTGGCATCCTATATTCTTATCGGTAAAGTGCACTTACAAGCAACTGGTTTGTAAGTTATGAATGACTGTGACTTACAAGTCAATAACTTACTTACAATTTAAATAACCAATGTAAAAGTTCAGCCCAATATCAGTAATTTGCTTTCATGTATTTTGTAAGTTAAAAACTTTGCAGAGAATTATTTGTTTTATTTGGTGTATGAACAAACACCACAACCAAGGTACCAAGTGGTAAGTACAGTTAATCAAAATTTGCTTTTTAATTATGAGAAATATTTGTGGAAAAAATCTCTGCTATTGAATTATCCATTGCTTCCAGTTGGAGCAAATGGATCCCAGTTACTTGTTGGATTGTTTTTTACTGCTTGCACATTTTAGCCTTATGTAAGGGCATGTGTGTTTTGCCCATCTCTTCTTCTCTTCCTCAACAATTTTTCAGCTTTGTGGTTGTCAAAAGTTAACCGAATCAGAAATAGGAAGTCTTAAATATAACTAAGCTCCTACAAGTTTCAAGGAAGGAGATCCAAACAGCTCTCCCCTGGGACAGAAAGAAATAGGGGTAGAATTCAGGTGTTTTGACAGATGCTGTCCGGCCTGCTCACCATTCAGACCTGCATTCCAACCACAGCTCTGTTGTTTCTCAGCCAAACAGGATAATTGGTGATGAGGAATAGGAAATTGGGGTTTCAGTTCAGATTCGTGATCTTTAACTACAAAAAACTTTCCACGGGAAATCTGTCTTCTCCTGAATCAGTTTGCCACACCTAACAGTGAACTGTAAGCATTTTTTTTAATTATTATTTATTTAAAAATGAAAGTATTACATACCTATTTTTATCAGAGTTTTAAAAGTTTAGGAAGGAACAACAAAATGCTATTAAAATTGAGAGAATCCTATGGATAAAAAGAAGACTATATATTTTTAGAGCAATATCCTTTACTTAGGGAGAGCAACACTGTTTAAGACTGATGATAGTTTGTACAACTAGAAGCTAATGCAGTGTGCACAATCAATCAATATTTGAACCAGCTGCAAGGAAGTGTCCTCATTAAGCCTTCATATGTAGTTCAGAGCTACTGGCTTCAAAGAGGTAAACTTGTCTTTAAAGCTTTCTGTGTTAGAGCTTAGACTGGATTTATCTAAAAACTTCTGAAGAACAGTTGAGGCTTAAAAAATAAAATAGTCATCAGAGGTATATTAACTCTGTTCTGATACAATAGGTTATAACCAGCAATGTGTTCAATCCCACATTCCTCATATAAAGGCAAGAATTATTAAGTATAAATACGTACAGAATATTAAATATATTTATTTCTCACGTTCTCCTCACCTGATTTCTTAAAGTAAGCCCCTTTACATTTTCTATAATGCCAGGCTGAAACAAAATATCAAATACATTCAAAATGCAATAGAAACAGCATTTTACTGACTCTAGAACCATGCGGCGTATCAGACTGAAGCACATGATTGCATCAAAGACAAATTAAAAATGGAAAACATTTTCTAACATCAAAAAAATGTTAGAAAACGTATTACAAATTATTGGCATACTTTTTCAATTCTTTCTAATGCAGGATCTAGTCACAGGTAAATAAACCACTATTTTTGAGAGTTGACTGGTAATTAGATGGCATATTCTAGAATTTATCAGAAAATAAACAGCTAAAAGTATGATCCACCCTGATCACATTCTAGGTTCTTCCTTTTACTGAGAACCCAGAACTTGACATGTGCCCAAGAGAGCCTACAATCATCCCATAACCTACTACTTGTATGCTGGCTGCTCTGACGAATTCTAAAAATGCTGTTGTAATCTAAAATATGATTTGTGATCTGTACACTTATACTTGGAATCCTTCATGGAAAACAAAAAAAAATCTAAGGAGCTATGCATGTCTTCAACTATTGGTTAAGGACTGTCAACAATTCTGTTTTATTCGGTTTTAAGGAAAACAGCGACATGCACAAAATTTCAGAAATGATCAGGCAGGAAGTTGTTCCGTATAGCTACTGTAAAGCTATGCTATATCCTATAAAAAAATAAAATGAGTTGATGGACAACTTTAGAATTGCACCACCATTAAAGAGAACTTTTTCAAAGTCAAAATGCTTTGCAACTTCACCTTCTCTCATGTTTTGTGTGGTTTGTAACATTAATATCACGCATTATTGAAACAGAAGTTGTAGAATTAGCATGATATTACTAGATACAAAGCTGTAGAAAATGTATTCATCCAATACCATATTTATTCTTTCCTTTTTTGAAATCATTATTTCAAGGACCTCTGATCAGAATGAACACTAAAATCAATGCTGAGTGCCACAGAAGTACTCAGGAAAAAAAAAGCTGATGCCGATTTAGTTGTATACCCCAATGCTAACACAAAAATAAGCAAGACTCCATGATGTAGTTCTTACAGAAAGAAGAAAGAAAGAATTGCTAGATCCATTGTCTATATTGTTAAGTAGTCATTTATGCAGTGCTGCTAAGTTTCTGTTCCTTTCCCTCTCTTGGCCACTCGGTCTCCCAATTACTCATTACCAGAAGCCAGAGAAATTAGTTACAACCCTACGTACGGCATAGCTGGAGAACTTCCAAATGCTACCACTCCTCGCTCTTTCCATGGGCCTTGAGAAACTATTTCCATTGCTACAGCTTTCCTGGACTATCCTGTAGGTATCAGAATTTCTGCAGAGCTGTGATTCCGCCCAAACAAGAAGAGTCCTCCAAAGCAGCCTATGACTTTCCTTCTTAAGTCCTACGCTTAGGGAGTCTCATCTTGCCAGAACTGGTGTGTTAGGATAGAATTATATTATTCCAGACCACATAGGCAGCACAAAGCAAAAGATTCACGTTTGTTCAAGTGCAGAGAAAGAAATGCTGCTAAATACCTCAAGCAGAAAAAATACCTTACAGAGAAAAAAAAGGCATATGTTCTTTTATACTTGGTAAAAATTGAAAACCCTCAGGTCATCACTACTTTTTTGAAACAACTACCTCTGCACCAAGGAAGTGCTTTCCCCATGTGGTCACTCACCAATATTTATGAGCGAAGGTCACTTTGAATGCCACCAGCAGATGAAAAAACAGGAGGGAAGGAAGGGTTTGCTGTCTTCACTGAGCTGGCTGATTCTGCCAAAGTGATAGCCGACATTGACATTACACAAGGGAAAGATTGTCATAGTCTCACAGTCCCAGCTCTGCTGCAGAAACAAAACAAAACAAAATAAAAACAGAAAGGAAAACATGTGTATACTTTTCAAATAAAAGTAATGCAAAAACATTAAAACTCTGATCTCTGGAGTATAAATAAGGCTTTAATCTTGGCTTTGAAATAGTTATCTAAAATCTGCTTTAAAAATTAAGTTTTAAAAAGACCCCTAAGAAACTGAATATCCTTCTGTAAAATTAATCAATCACTTGGAGGTTTTAGGGGAAGGAAATGGCCATAAACATGTTACATACTCAGTTGGGGGTTGAAGGCAGGCATAAATGACAATTCTGTTCAAAATAGGGAAAAACTGAGATTTGAAGTGAAGACTGTATGCAGAGTATCTGACAGAGAATGACAGGGAATTTTATGCGTGCACGTGGTCTGCAGAAAACTTGAGAGAAAGGTGAAGGATTAATGAGGGATGTCAATTTATTTATTTATTTATTTAATACATTTTTTCTATCATCTATGCGAATTATTACCTATATGCCTGATAAGTCCTAAAAGAAAAAACTGTGATGAATAAATAAACAGCTCTAGAAATCTTCAATAGGGTCCTTTACCTTGCAGGGAATATTATCATTGGCTTTTGATACAATTTCTGCTGCAGGGAAAGACTTTCAAAGCGCAGATTGCTGAAGTATTGCCAGGCGCTCAAAGACCCCCTGCAGTGCGCGTCAAACTAAGAAATCTCTCTGAACTTGTCGAATTAAAAGTCATCCCTCTCTCTCTGCAACCCCTGCATGAGCTGGGAAGCTCTGTCCTCATTTTTTTAGGCCTTTCACGATAAACAAATGGAGCCTGGAGCATCTTTATTCTTTTCAGGCACATAATTAAAATTCTTTAAAAAATATAATTGAAGGCGATGAATTTCAAAAGGAGGTTCTAGTTAACAGCCAGGCTAGAACAGTTTGAGTAGGCCATGTTGCTTTACCATTCAATTGTCTTTCAAAGGTAAAAGCAAAACAGCTTGCTAAGATCCTGGGTAAGTGGCTTTTTTAAAAAAAATTATTTTGTTTGTACATCAAGAGGTTGCCTCAGACTTAAATATCGCAGTAGGATTTATGCTTTCCAGAATGTCATAAGACTTAATTACTAGCGCAGTAAAGAGAAGTAAACTATTAAATATGAACAAAGCAGAAAGGTTCCTTACTTTCTGGAAGTTATTATTTATATATCACCAAAGAATATTAAAGAATGTATTTATTACATAATTATGTTTGTATTTTTGATAATTGTCTTTCATTCACCCAAAGCATTGTAAATAATCAGAATCTGGCAAAAGATTTTGAATCTGATAATGCACAAAATGCTAATCTTCTCTGATCACTATTGCTATGGAGAACCATTATGCTTTATTGTTATGTCTAAAATGCTAGATATAGGCACAAAAAGGGCAAGCAGTGATATAATGAAGAATTTTAAATGAACAGAAAAAGAATGAAAAAAAATATCTTTGGACTTGAATACCAGGGATTGCAGAGCAACATTAACCAAATGGTAGTAGAAGACAAGACAATGTTTCAGAAAATCCTCTGTATAGTGACTTCCTGGAGAGAGCTGAACATGTCTTCTTGGGTGACTTGCTCTCTGTACTGGAAACAAAAAGCCTCAGTTTTCACCTGTTTTTCCCATACTCTTGTGTTTAAACCTGTGTTTCGGACTATAAATGACCAGGCAAGATGTGTTATTTTTAAGGTTCTCCCTAGACAAGAGTGGAGATGATTGAGATGTTCAGGGGAAGTTATTTGTGATTCGTGTAGCATTAGAGAAAGACTGTGTAGTGAGGTGGCACCGCTCCCACCACTTCTTGGCTTGGCTTGCGATAGCCACAATGCCTGGAGGAGGCTAGGGACAACTCGTCTGCTTTCCCTTCTCAAGGGAAAGTGTAATGGGAATTCCGCATTGATCACCAAGTATTATGACTGGTACAGAGGATCTGCTTAACCTGCCTGAGTAAGGCAATACCAGTGCAGATCTAGCAGAAGCAAACTATGGCTTGGTCTGCACTATCAGAGAGCAGCGCTGTAGTTCACTTCCAGAGCCTGGTTACTTTTTCATCCTTGTTGCTTGAACATTATTTCTTTCCTGGGTCCTTATTTGAAGTAAAAAACTAGTGCAGCTCAGGGAGCAGCCTGTTGCAGAGGTCACGCTGCCAGTATAGACAACATAGCATCAAGTTTATCCCTCTCTATATTCCACAGTTGTCCAGCATTATCTCAGCAAGCTTTAAGTGCTCCACCTCCCAGTAGCCTTCACGTCACACCCAGAATATGCAACATACAGTACATATATATTTATATTGTGCACTCAGCACTTTCAGAGGCCACACACCCACCTATTCTGCTCCGAGATGGACAAAATACACAACTAAAAATTACTGTATCTTAGATCCAGTAAGATGCCATATAGGTAAGAGAGGAAAAGAAGGGCCAAGGGCCTAGAAACAATATGTTTCTAGCCCTATGTTATTTTCCAGTACGTAGTTTGCCACTACAAATAGACAAAAATTAAGTCAGTCTCCATTATGCTTTTGCATCCCACTATCCACGTTGGACAAAGCGAACTCCTCCCGATCTTCTCTTCAGAAGTACTAACATAAGTGTACTCACCTATATTTTCAATTGTATACATTAATGTACCATGAAAACAAACAACACACTATTATAAAATAAAATGAATGTGGGCAATTTGGTATCTTCAAACTTGTTTCTATTATAAAACTAAATTGGTGAAAATATAAATGCAAAAGGAACTCATTTTTCCCCTAATTTTGCTCTGCAGAATGTGAAATTCACCGGACAAACGCAAATGCAACAAAGAAGGTTTGTCTGATGTTTTAAGACAAAATCAGTGTGGCCCAGCATGAGTATTAAATGTCTGTCTGCGGAGTGAGTAAAGGCTGCTTTAAGTTCCCTGAGCACATGCTGTAAAGTTTAGAGAAGATCAGTAGCTTAGAACAAAGAGGCTACTGAAATATGAGTCATGTCTAAGAACAAAAGTGATCAAAGTCTATTTGGCTGCCAGAGTACCTTCAGTTTATTCCATTGCAGTACCTATATTATTTGATTGAGAGGTGTGTAGATATAAGTGAGCCATTTCTCTCTACTATCATGTGGCCTGAAATTCTCATTTGTTATGTCTGACTTCCTCTATGGATTTCTCTTTCCAAAGGAGAAGCATCTGAAGACTTTTTTATAACATCTGGGAACATATTTACATCAGATTAAGTTCATAAGAATTCTGCTCTCCCTTCCTAGTGTAACTGTTACTCAAAGAGCTGTGATAAATCCAGAATTTTCTACAGTTGGTTGTTGCATGCTGATACAATAACAGTCATGTCATATATTCTTCTACATTCTGGGGACCTCAAGCACATTCTTCAGTGGAGAAAGAAAATCTTATATCATTTTCAAATAGGAGGTTAATGGGGCAATTTCACAAAATAATGTTTAAAGACTTTTTTTCTACTTAAGAACACCTATCTCTTATATGCCATGGAACTAAAGTCTAACACAGGTAGTAAATTAAAATTCCTGCACCAAAACTCTCCAAGATAGTTTTGATCCTGTAGTTCAGAGTACTGTAGACAAAACTGTTGACAAGTGATGCCTTGATAGTTTGAGATAATGTACTGCTATTTCAGGAGATGGCAGAAGAGGGAGTAAGTGAATATAAATTTAAATTAGGCGTTCAAAGGGAAGTAAGTACAAGCACAAAGCCAGACAGAGTATATTTCAGCTGCTATCTATTTTCCAAAATAACTTCATTTCAGAACTTGATTTTGTAAGATATAACAGGTTTCCTATACACTTTACAAAGTTGAGATACATCAGAAGTCATTATTTAAAATTTCTAGAGATTGGCACAGTCCACTTAAGGATTTCTTGCATCTTGATTATTCAGATTAATATGAATTCAGGCCCCTTTCAACTGCGCTCTTAGATTAGAGCATAAATTCAGTAATTAAAACAAAGTATAACTTTCTATGCTCGACTTACAGTAGAGATAAACCAGAACCAAGGTAGAGGGCAAAGAGGGAGGGGAGGAGGGAGGGACTCCTTTAAGGAAGTTTGCTATATAATAAACTGTATGCTTGAACCTGATTAGCAGTTTCAATCCCTTACATCAGTGCTAGTGCTGACTTTAATGTGCCATGTGAAACAGAAATCACGAATCAACTATCATGAACTGTTTCAAACTGCTTTTTGTGGCAGTAATAAAAACAGTTTTCAGGGAGAGGATTATTTATCTGGCACCTGACCTACTATTAGGACCATACCTTAATATCAAACTTAGGAAAATTAAAAAAGAAGGAGGAGGAGGAGGAGGAGGAGCATGCACTGAGAACACTTCTGGTTAATTGCTACAATATGCATGTATTTCACAGAGGACCAAACAAAATTATGCAAAATGTATCATTATTGATGATACCACCTTAAATAGAAGATACGGAAGATAAATAAGAACCACTACATGTACTGCCAGTACAGTAGTAAGAGAAATTTTCAGCTGTAGCAGAGAGCATACAACAAAACCTTTTATATGTCACTCACAGGAAGAGTAATTGAGTAGTATGTTTGACCATAACTGTAACATATGAAGAAACCTGCTACAATTTTGTTTATGGTATCTGGAAAAATTTACAGTGTAAACAAGACATTAAAAATCTTGAAGCAAAGAAAGCTAAGGCACCAAAAAAAAAAGTTAGGAGATATTTGCAAACTGTTAGGCAAATCTCTTATATTTTAATCAAGATAAATAGCTTTTACACAAAAGAAATGTGACAGATTTGTTATCTGGACCACGCTAAGCTCTTCAGACTGCCTTCAGGAACTTAAGTAAGATGAAGATGAGAAAAACAATGATGCAGAGAAGAATACAGTTAGTGTCTGAAGAAACATTACTAGTAAGGACCTTTAAAATGAGATGCCTCTTATAAAACGCGGTGTATCAATGAAGTCGGCAGATACTATTTAGTATTTTCAATATAAAGCAATGAAAGATCTTAGAGAAAGAGCTTTGTGACTTTGTGCACTACAGCAAAAGAAACAAAAATGCAAAAAAATTTATAAATTCAAAATTCAGCCGAGCACTTATGATTTAAAGAACTAGAATATATGAATTAAGTATGGGGTTCATGAATTAGAAAAAAAAAAAAGATAAATAAATGGCTTATTTTAGTTAATCAGTATATTTGCAAGTCATTTGCTTAGCCAACAGAAAGGAAGTCTGAGAAGGAACAAGATTACTGTCTATACCAGTAAATAAATGCCATGGAAGAAAGATTAAGCCTAAGTCATGATAACATTTATGTGTAACAGGCTATTGATAATGTAAGTAGAAATCCAGAGGAAAAAATCTAGTTCTGGAACACTACTTCAGCCCGAATACTAAAAAAACGACATCCTAACCAGTGAGATTCACTCATATAATGTCATTTTCTGGGATAGCAGGAGCTTTTGGCTTTGTGATCTTGCCTCCTTTGTGATCCTTTGAGATCTAGCCTATCATTTTTATCTCCCTGGGCAAAGGAGAGCAGAGAGAATATGTGCGAAGATGCTTTAAAAAGACTCATTACTAAAAGTGCCGCACATATATTTGTAGCCATGTTCTCCATTTCTGCTGCTTGACATGGTGGATGCTGGGGCTGCAATCCCTTCAGCCATCAGATTTGGCCTGGGATTTCATTTGTCCTTCTTCTGAAGTATTGCAATGTCTTTGGTCTTTACAAATTACTAAACAACAAATCTCATTTCTACATTTGTTCCCTTCACTCAGTTCCACCTTTTTTCCTCATTAGGGTGAAGAGTGTCATAAGAAAGCTGCTACAAACACATTTTCTAATTTTTACTTTACCTGAGTGACTATGTAAATATAAGGATCCTGGCTCATGGTCAGCAGGAGTGAATTCTTTCTCCATTGGAATGCTAGCCAGTTCTAGCAGTTGGAATAGTTGTGCTCAATATAGTTCACTAGTATTTCATACTATTGAGAATTTGTAGATTCATGACATGGACAGACACAGGATTATACTGGTGACCTAATGTCTACTGGCCTGTTGTTTAACATTACCACATTACTTCATTTCTGTTTTTTTTTTTTTTTTAAAAAGCACTCTCAGTTTTATTTTATTAAAAAGAAGGAATATACTACTATGTTTGTTTATTAGTGAAGCAATACTCCCAGCTGTGACTTAAAGTCTGCTGTCAACAAAAGGTAACACTCTAACTTGACAAAAATCACACTATTGCTGGCACTTGCTGCTTTCAAGTCCTACACTTGCATAGAAACATGACTGTATTTGAACTTTCTGTTATATTTGTTTTAAATTAATTTAACACAGGCTATTTTGCTATCTTCTATCTTAACATTTCCTTTTTACACCACAATCTTGTAAAATATTATTATTTTTACAGTACTTAGCAGAAAGCATAGAACAATTCTAAAGGAAATCAGGAAACTGATTTGTAATTACATGTAGCAAGAGAAACAAAATCACATGTTAAACAAGATTTTATTCACTTTACAAGAAGATATGATAAAATTAGGAGGGAAAATGTACCTCCCCACAGTGATCAGCTTGGCTTAGGAAGGGACTTTCAGGACTCTCATTTCCAGTCACTTGCTTCTTATAGACCTGAAATCTCTTTCCTAAACTTCTAGTTTAAGAGAAATAACAGCTTTTTCACTCTGATCAGTTTGACTTTTGCTCCAAGAAGACTTTACATTTTCAGCTAGGTAATATAAGAGTGTTGGTAACTGCTCAGAATTGTTTGCTTACTAAACCATGACTAGATAGCACGAAACAATCAGGAAATATCAAGACTCAAGAATCCAATTACCAGTTTTAAAAATGATTCTCTATGCTTGAGTATTTTCCTTTTGAAGCAGGTTCATAAAATGTTAGGCAGAATTACAGAGTCTATAGCCCGCCACATCACTAGAAGCTCACTGTCTTTAACTGTATTTCAGGTGGTATCAGTGCAAGTGAAAAAGTTTTTCAAATAATTTGCAGTATCAAATGTCTCCATTAATTTTAACAGTACTGCATACAGTAATACAAACTGCTGTACAAGTTTATGCAAGGCCTAACAAATGTGTCAAGAGTTAGTTTTAAATGGCTACCTTTCAAAACAGAAACATAATGATAGCAAGAGTTCTCACTGAGCATTCAGTGTTGTAATTTCTCATGCTTCACATGGGACACTTGGACGACAAATATTACTAGCGAGAAATCAATATGCTGGTGACACCAATTCTTAATAAATATATGCTTTTCCTATTGGTAAATAATAATAAAAGTATCCTAATATACATTAATCTCCAACTGGGAAAATACATACCACTTTTAAAGAGAAAATGTTTACTTAATGCCATCTCTGCAGGAGTAATTACATGTAGACTATAAAATAAATCATGATTAAAATGTACTTTAGCTCTTATTGAGACATTTCTAGACAAGGTAAGACTCCAAGTGACATTGTTTGGAAAACACCACCACCCCGCTATGAATGTACAAAGGCAAATGCATTCTTTGTACTACAGAAGATTGCATAAAATATTTATAACATCATTTCCTTATTATTTTAGTTGAAAACATAATTTGGTACATATAGATCAGAATTTTTGAGAATATCTATAAATGATTTTTGAACAGAAGATCCAATAAAGTGGCTCCAGAGTCCTTTGCTTCTACTATTTCAATTAAAAACCAACTCAGGTTGCCAAATGGTGTTATTATCTTTTTGATATTGCTCTATTAGTAGTTACATGTTTCAGATATGCTGGTTTCTAAATGCTGGTATTACCAGTATTTACTCTAAAAGTAGTGGTAACTCTGCCATGATCTAAATAATAAACATCCATCTCCTTCCTAGAAGCATAGAATTCCTACATGTGAGATATTTAAGACTCTGAACGCTTCTGAAGACTTATGCAAAACCTTTACAAAGCACAAGGACATTTTAGTAGCTAGAAAAATAATAGTACTATATTTAATTACCTCTTACATTATTCTCTTTATTCAAGAATTTAATGGCTTCATTAATGATAGGAATATGCTGCTCAACACTTACTACTGTAAGCATTCACTTTGAGCATAAATATTTGAGGATTTTTTGCTCCCGATAAAAAACTGCTACAAAAATGTGCTAAGGATGTTTCTACTTTTCTTTCTAGGAGGGCACTTTGCTATGGCTATTAACTGTATAAATCAAATCTGATTACTTCTGAAAACTGCAACCATAAAGATAAATCGTCACAGCAACAACGTGAAAAATATGATATTAATCTCCATTTTAATTCAGCGCATGACTTGGCACATACATATGTGAGGTGTTAGGCATTGTAAAGGCACTCTGTGAGAGCTGGTATGTATGCAGGGCAGAGGTCATGCTCTGGGAAGTCACCAGCATTATAATCTGGCACTGCTCAGAGCCTCAGTTGTGTTGACTCTTAGAAACAGGAATTCACCTGCAATAAGAAAATGCTCTGTTGTTCCAATTGTGCTGTTCTAGCTACAGTAGCACTAACTGGATGCTCTGCACAGTGCTCCATATCCTCTATGTCCTAGTCTCTGCACTAAAAACATTTTCAAAAGAGCCTAAGTACTTTCAGTACATGCTCAGTAAGTACAGTTCAAGCTACTAAACAATGTTGGCAATATGGTATATTTAGCAGGAACACCTTTAGAGTCTATAGCTAGACAGTTTGCTAGAAACCCAACATAGAAACTCTACCCAAGAACAACCAATAGCTCTTGACTATAATTGAGAGAAACAATTATGTTTTGTTGTGGAAATGCCTCAAAATAGAATGCTTACATTAATTTGAGCTAATTTATCCCTTTTTATAAAGTGTGAAAGGGATGAAATTCTACCTCTTCGTTAATCCTATTCTTTTGCCATAGCAATATACAATGGAAAGGGCTATCTCATCTGATATAATTTATTTCACATTACAAGTTTGCAATCAAAAAGATGAGTCACGGCAGTCACCTTCTGCATCAGTTATCCTTTCAACAAACATGTATGTGAAGACTAACATCTTACTATAAAACTGACTATCAATACTTTCCTGAAGTAGTTTGTTTTGGTTTTTGTTGCTTTTCCTGAATGGCACACAGCTGAAAGACAGTATCAGTTCTCATTCAGAATGCAACAAAGAAAGATTATTAAAAGAAAATATATAAATGGGAAGACTAGGTACCAGAGAAAGACTGCTTGATAACCACATTTATATAAATTGCAAAGTAAATCTAACAAATATAGCTCTGATTTTACATTGTTGAAAAAATGTAGAAACTGAGACAAATATGTCAGCAGTGTTTTGCTGCATATTCTACAATAATCATTTGCAAAGAGAAAAATGTGTGTGCACTTAAAGGAGCAGAATCATTAACATACTTCCGCAAATGCTAAGTAAATCTAGGATTAATTAAAACCAAGATGTTTTAAAAGCAGATTTGCACAGTTGTGTGCTAGTGCTTAGACAGCTGTGGACAAACACTTGGCAATATCTTAATCTGTACCACAATCTTTTTTTTTTTTAATTTTTTTTTTCTTGGCACCTCGAATATACTTCATAGGCCTCCATCAGAAAAGAAACTAACTAACTGCTAAGGAAAGATATAGGTTAGATATGAGCAAGATACATTCTGGAAGTATATAAAAAAACTGAAAATACAAAAAAGTCCTTATCAGTAATTCAGGGAGAAACGTGAGTTTAATTAATTTTAATTGCTTAAATGTTTAATTAATTAAACAACATACATGCAATTAATTTTTTCTGTAGTTCATACGTAAGTACATTCTTGTAACTGGGCAAATATTGCAAAATAACTTTTAATGATATCTTCTTTAATTTCTAAATTGCTGAACTAAACCAATGCCTTTAATAAATTTTATATAATAGTCCTCAAAAATGAATTCCTCTTTTAATAGACAAATATAACTATATAGACCCTTCTTACATTCAGCAAAGGAGAACCTGTTTATGCATATTGAATCAGAAGTGCAATCTAGTTCAGTATGAATGCTAAGCATTTCAGAGTTGAATGTCATTGAGATGCAAACCAAGAAATATTCACATGAATATTTTGACCAATTAGTTTTGAATAATAACTACAAGAAAATTAATCAACATTCATAAAGATGAAATTAGAACAGACCACTATAAATCATCAGTTGACTACAGTTTACACACTATTTCTTGTATGAGAAGAATTTAAAAACTTGTTTTCTAGTGTTTTCCGAAGATGAGCATTTCTGAGCTAATTCTTGGGTCATATTTTGTAAAATGTGTTGGATTATACAGCATTATTTCAATAGATATATACAGAATCATTCACAGACTATGACATCACAGGGTGTTCAAGGAATGGTACCTAAAGCTTATTCAGTGACTGAAGCCACATATGAGTTCTTCCAGCTGAGTACCACATTGTTGCCACACATGATATTCTCATTCTTTCTCTTTGACAAATTCTGATTAAAAAAAAGAAACTATTTCCATCTAGAAATGAGAAATTATTTGAGAGTATAACTACTTCAAGGAAATCTGAGAGAACTTTCCCCTCATTGCTTTCTATGAACAACAGCTTTTATGTACAACCCTATACAGAATACACAGATGTTAAAATTATCAAAATAATCAGATAATACTTCAGAAATAGCCCATATACCATATGGTGAATATCTTCTAAGGGCAAGAAAATGCAGATACATATCTCAAAAGCAACACATTCCTTCTTATACAAAATCTTCAGATTATAGTCATTTAATGTAATCTATCACCTCTGTCAGTTTTCGTGGGATTTCTAACCTTTCAAACTGACTTCTCATTACAGACTATGATTTATGAGTACTGATAGCTAGAAAGACAGCTGTAAGATTAGCATTGTAGCCTATCCCAGATCACCTCAGGAACACTCTCTTTTGAAAAGCATCAGTGCACTGAAATGCCATTACACCACATTTAGGGCTAATTCTGACATGTTTCTTTAAACTAACTTGCTCAATCACTGACAGAATCATAGTATCATAGAATGCCTAAGGTTGGAAGGGACCTCCAGAGGTCATCTAGTCCAACCCCCCTGCACATGCAAGGTCACCTCATGGCACTGGACTGCATCTGAGCGGATTTTGAAGATCTCCGGAGAAGGAGACTCCACAACCTCTCTGGGCAGCCTATTCCAGTGCTCTGTCACCCTCACTGATAGACTCATAGAATGATTCTATTTCCACTAAGAAAAAAAAATAGAAAAGCAGAAATGTAGGATGAAGCAGCACTAATGGCTTTTTTATCAAATGTAAATGTGTACATTGAATGATAAAGTGATTATTTTAATAATTTATTGTAAATGCATTTTATGGTAAAAATTTCTAAATATTATTACATAATATTTTAAATTATATAGTAAGTGTATTTCTAACAGTGAATTGCATTACCATTAAATAAGTTTGGTTTAGAATAGCTATCACTTATGGGAAACATAAAACATTTTTCTGAAAAGCTTTATGGGAGCCAAGGAAGTAATAAACTCCAAAAGCGGCTGAAGCCTGATATTACTTGAGTTCTACAGAGAGGATATGAAGTTTTGAAGTCCTCACTTTGGAGGACTTTGTATTTTGAAGACAAAATCAAAAAATGTCTTCTTCACAGTGGTATATGTGGAAGTGATCTTACTGAAGTAAAATGCAAATTTTTAAACTTAATTAAAAAACATATTTATTAACCAACTTAGATTTTAATGTATATACTATCTGTGTGTATAATGCACTTGATTCTTTTTTCAAAATAGATGCAGTTAGTTAAAAAGAAAAAGAACAGTTTTGAATGATCCCATTATAACATTTCTGCTATATACCACAGTGACTGTGCAGGTGGACTGCAGTGATGTTGTACAGTTAAGGGAGATTTTCCCTGTAATCTGCCTTTTCCTCTACATTTAGAACCAACTGGCAATTTTCCCATGAAGTTTTTTTTTTTAGCAGACTATGATGTCAAAGGCAGAATCTTTCACAGGAAATGACCATTTTGATTAATTTTTTGAAATTCATTACACAGGAAACTTTTAATCAAAATGAAATATTTTGGACTCTATTGATCACAATGTTTGACTTGCTCTCCTGTAGGACATGGCGAGGTTAGTCTTTATGCCTCAGCCAGAATCATATTCTATTTGCAATTCAGATGCCATCTATCCCTTATAACTAAAATGCATCAGCCAGACTACATTCACCAGAACTTGTCAGCCTGGAAAATCTAAAGCTGGAGTCAGTTTGACAGAGATCTAGAAATGCACAAGTGTTATGGTAAAGCCAACTGCCAACAATTAATTCTCTGCCTCTTCTAACACTAAAGGTAAGGGATATTAAATGAAACTGGAGCGTGAGCGGTCAAAACAATGAAAGAGTTAGTCATTCATGGAAAAATAATCTACTAGAGATGCCAGTGAATTCAAACGTAGATTCACACGCTCACTCGGAAGTAGGGTGGGAGCTATCAGTGTAGACATGCCTTGTTTTCATAGTATTTCCTAGGTATTCATAATTGATCAAACAGGCTATTGGCAAGACACAGCTTTGATCTCATCTCTGTAGTGTCAGTTTTTCATGTGTTTATGCTGTACCTCACTTTTTCCTTTACATAAACTGCTATGATACATTAGGGGAGACCTGGTATTACTGGTATCCTGACAGAGTGCAAGGGCTTTTTTACTGAACTAGTCTGTAGAGTTATCATATAGTCCCTTTACTTTCAAATGCACAATGGCCTCTTTTAACACTGTTTAATATAAGACTTTGCCTAAATTATGTACTCCAGTATACTAGCTTGAAATTTTTCTTTTTTTTTTTTGATTCCATAAAAAGTTTCACTAGTTTCATTTTTCTGATTCTAAATGTCCATAAAACAAACAAACAAAAAGTTATTGCTTGCTGTGAATAAGCATTTCAGATTTTTTATGATCTTTACAATGAAAAAGAATCCAATTTAGAGTTTCCAACTGTTATTTCTTGTTTCTTAAGTACAGAAGTTTTATTTTTTAGTCCCGAATATGTCTGTAGGAGTATGGTAATTATATTCTCCCATGTCCTTTGCTTGCACTTTATTCAGTGTAGAAAGAAACAAGAAAATTCTGATCAAGAATACTAAAAATGTCTTTCTGTGAAGATCGGTATCTTGAATTTTTGTGCTAACAGTTATTAGCAAGATGAAGATACTTTAACTACTCAAATTTCACTATGTTACTGTTACTGCCTGTAACATTTCATTATTAACTAAACTGCTTTGGTACATATGTTACATCTTTAGAATTCATGAATTAGATCCAATTTTAAAGTTTGCTAAAAAATGTATCTTTGAAGATATAGAATAAAATATTGAAAATCATTCATGGGATTATTCATTCAATAAAAATAAATGAAACAAAATAAATACAGTACTTCATTAACAACTTGCTTTTGTTAATCTGTACTTTTTTCCTTGCTCCTAAACTCTCTCTTCCTGAACACTGAAAGATGGTGCACTAACTCTTAACTCTTTTTTTTTATAAGTCTTTTAAGTTTTCTTTTGATATAAAGCTATTGAAGTCCATCATAAAATCATGTTGATAACCCATGTAACACCTCATTAGGCCTTACTATTCCTGGACTCCCAAGAAGAGCAACATAAAGGGGATGTCCTGCTTTACAGTGCCTCTTTAGTGTTAAATAAAACAAGGATATCTATTTTTTAAACTTGGCAAGTATTTGAAGACACTGGTATGAATGAAAACACAAACGTAAGGCACCTTAACACACTGTGGATCAAAACCCCTTTGGGGGTTGCCCTGAAGTTCTGTGACTAGCCATCTTTTTCATTCATCTTATCTTGGAAGAATTGTTTAACCATCTAAAAAATGAAACTTCAAAAGAGCTGTAAAGACAATGTCTTCAAGTAATGTAAGAAGTCTGAAAAGGTTTCATCATACAAAATGGGTACTTCTTTGTAATACTTTCATGACCAAATATATAACAAATTCTTGTTAAGAACCCCCTTACAAACTTTGCTATGTACAATACTCAGAAATAGCAGTCCTTACATTAATAGAAACAATGCCACCACAATATGTTAAGAAACTTCTTTTAGATAAGAATGTTCTAAACATGAGATATTTTGAACAATACCTGGCTTTACCAATAAGAGCATATACTGCTCTAAACATTTTAATAGTAGAAGTCCAAATATAACAACTGAAAGGGAAATAAATATAACTCAGAATATACTAATTCCATAAGAAAAAAGGGGCCAAACTGTTTCACTTGCTTTGTCCAGCCCAGCAAATATATACAAAGAAAGCCTCACTTGAAAATGCTTACCGCATCCAAAATATCACTAGGCTATATTTTCTATGCAGCATGCAGAGAAAGCTCAGACACGTGTTGATTAGACATTTCAGTTAAAAATCAGAATTACACAAACACTGCTACATCTAAATTGTGCTACATCTAAATTGTCCCCTTGCACTCTAGAACTAGAATTAATTAATAGAAACAATTATAAAAAGCAGAAAATGTAGGATGTTTGAAAAGCCTGAAAAGGAAAGAAATGGAAGCAAATAGGCACTACATGAAGTAATATGATCCTATTCAAGCTTCCTTGGGTAACGTGCAGAAACTCTTCATAATATATATAGATAGATGTGAAAAAACATGTTCTATTTGGTGAAATAAAGAGGATATTATTGAAAATATAAACCCCTCGAATCTTATCAAAGTGTATCAAAAAGAACATTTTCCTCCATCCTGAACAGGATAACCTCCTGTAGATACCGAAGCTATTATGCCTAGCTGTCTGGAGATAGTTTTATACTATTTTTGCCTGACATCTTGCTCTGTTTCCAAATAAAACACTTCACAAGGAATTATATCATTCCTGGGAGATAAATGCCCATTGGAATTTTTCAGTGACTGAAAGACTAGACACGTGGGTTCAAAATAATGACCACAGTGTGTTACATTTAGCTAAAGTTCCATTTGTTGATATGTTAAATAGATAACAGCACCAAAAAGTCTGAAAAAAAGTCCCATTGTAGCTTTTAACTGCCATGATCAACATGATTATTCAAGACCTCATGGAGCAAATGGGAAACTACTGAATGTCAGGCAGTCTGTAGCTAAGGTCCTCACATTTTGCTAGGAACAGGAAACACAATCAAATCCTTGCTATGCAGCTAGGATAGTAATGCCTTTTCTAGTAATGAATGAAGTAGTTGAAAGTCAAATGTATTTTGTATTAAATGTCTTTTAGCCACAGTCAGGATATTTCCTTTGAAAGGCAATGTCTCCAGTGAATACAAGAGATTTACCTAAGTGGTAACCCAGTTCCTTGTTATTCTTAACCTTTATGGTTTGGTATCTTTATCTGTTGTATCTCAGAGAAATGTATTTGCTGACCTGACAGTTCTAATCCAAAAGGAAGAAATGCATTCATTATGTACAAAACAGATTTGAATCATGAAGTTTGCAAGTTGTTTGCTGTTCTTAAATATTAAAGCAACACCTACACTGCATCTGCAGCTATCAGTGCTTTTCAGTTTCCTTCTCTGGGTAAGACAGTGACTAATTTTCAAATGTAGACTGCACCATGACTAATGTGATCTCTTTAACTGTATTGTTTAATATGTAGAGATGTAAAGATTGAGTATGCTCCAGAAAGAGTCATAGAACAAACAATGTTATATAGTGGATGTGGTGTACGACATTGTACTGCTTTGTTGTGTGCCATACTGCTTTAAAAAAGCTATTACAAAAAGTTAAGTCTTACCGACCACAAGCTGATATAAAATCACTCTCTGGATTTGAAAAGGGGAAAATATAAAAGTCTAGAATTAAACTCAGTAGTTGGGAAAGAAATGGAAAGGAGTTTCTCAGGAAAAGAACGCTGCAATAACTTTTGAGAAGTCTAACTACAATGTGCAAGCATAGTAGGTACTGCCTCTTTACAGTTAGTCACAGTGCTCTAGAGCATCTCCCTTTAGGAGGTAGTTCAAACATTTTATTTGTAGAAATTACTGTTGTCTCTTTTCCCAAAAAGACTGTTGCATTCAGTTTTATGTCCTTTGATTTCGAATATTTGAAGGAAAAAAAAAGTAGAAATAAGAAAGTAGCATATTTATATGTGGAATATCCCAACAAATGACTACCTAATATGGCAACATTAAGTTTCTACATTTCTGTCGAAGTGAAAAAAAAACAAGTGCACCACCTATGTTGCACAATGAAGGCCAATTTCTATCTGACATTCTAAATCTGTTGAGTACATAGAGAAATATATTTCTACTTAGTGTCAGTAAAATGCTCTCATATCAATCCGAAAGGGAAAATGACATGCATTCTTTCTTCCTCCCTACAGAAAACTTTGAGTCTATTACTGAAATATTTTTTTAAATTATTCATTATTATCAGTCATTAATTTTTTTTAAAATAACGAATAAATATTATTTTGCACACACAGTAGTAGGATATTAATAACTGAAAATAACCAACCAGCAAAAACAGTGCAGATACTAATATATTATGTTCTGTGGTATCAAGTATTTTAGTGTAACGCGAAAAACAGACTGAAGAGCTCAGTCTACTGAGGTCATTAAAACATAGCTTTTCTTAACTACTGTATCTTATTGACTGCCTCTATGCTACTTTATTTTTTTGTATGAAGACTAGAGATTTTGCAGTATGTTGAAAATGACCATCATCATAAAGAGTAAGCAGACAATATCCGAGCAATTTAAAACTCCTTCTTCTTACTAAAATCTACATTTTATTACATTTCTTAATATTTTATGTTTCATCTGCTCTTACTGTTCCTAGGCATTTTTGGCTGGCCACAATTAGAGACAGGGCATCAGATGAGAGGTTGCTTTGATCAAACTGAATATAGTCATTCGTTTGTTCCTATGTAACTGACTTTGAACAATTTTTCTTTACTTTGTATATACTGCTTAAAATCTCTATTTACATTTTAAAATTATGATATTAGGAAACATATCCTCATCCCCTTCTAACTGTTGCTTCTGTGAATACCAATATTTCATAGGATAAATGATTCTTGCATTTCCTGTAAAGCCAACAGAAATCTGTTCTACTGTATAACAAGAAAGAAGATGAATGTTGCTATTTTTTATTATCAAGAGTTATTCTATTCAATAGTACTACCTTAGTGTGAGTGATGATAGATTGTACTTCAAAAAATCAGCTAAATAAGCAATGCTTTTTAAGAGAGAATTTAAATTACTGGTCCTTTAGTTTTCAAAGTATTAAAGTCCAGCTATCCCCACTGGACATCTTTCTTGCTTTAAATGGAATTTCCAGCAATGTGTTCAAAAGTAGCACATTGGTACTTTGAAAAAGCAAAGTCACCATATAGCAAGTAAAAAAGCCCAGAAGCAACACAGTTGTTTTTGGCACTGTCCCTACCTAGTAAGTCAATGTTTAAATGTCCCTATCTAATTAGGGACAGTGGTGCCATTTAAACAATGACTTAACATTTTATTTTCAAAGATTTATTTCTAATTTCACCAAGTAAGTGCACATCTTTCACGTGGGACTCATTCAAAGATATTGACAGGCTTGGAAGACTACACAGGTATTCATATTGTTTTGGCAATAAATAGCAGCTCAAAGCCTTACAAGGATAATAGGTATTATAGAGAGCATACACACATGTTTTTTGAAATTACTGTCTTATTTTTGTGAAGTTAAATATTTGCTAAAATTGAATGTTAGCTGGAGTATACTTGAAAGACAACATGATTATAACCATGGTACAGGGAGGGCCACTAGATAGGTGTTACATGAGGGGAGGATCCAGAGAATGACAGTACTAGCAACAACAATGATCTTAAAAAAAAATACTTTGTCCTGAAAATTTCATTCTCAATGCCTTTGAAGGATGTGATATTATGCTTTGTTTCTAGAAATCTCTTTCTTGTGGGAATTGTATCCTAACTGTTCATGAATGGGCATGGGGTAGCAAATATCACAAAGATACGTCACTGGACTTCTTTTGACATTTTTTTCACGTAGTTCTTAAGTTCATGCAACATTTTGCCTCAGCAAATGCCTCCCATCCTCCACAGCCATCTTCAGTCCTTAATCAAAGCTCATTTCCAAATGATGCAATGAAATTATCAACATCTCAGAAATGATACACATATATGTATATCGCTTGTACAATGTAAAACAGTGCAACTTCGCATAATTTAGCTTTGACAGTTTACATGAAATCTGAGTCCAAGCACACCATATCTATGGGCAAACCTTATGAGTATGTCATTACACTTGGGCTTTTCGCTTTATTCTGGTATCACTCAGTTATAAAGTTTACTTCAAGAGTGAGGTAACTCTTGATGCACAAATAGAACCTCAGTAAAGTAGGGCTAGAACAAAGTTTTGGTATGATGAAAATGATACATATATTTCTTTTGTCTTACATTAGGTTAGAGTCCTTTCCCCTAACATAATCTAAAAAAAAAAAAAGATACAATACACAAGAAGAAAAAAGAGAGAGGCACATTGTTTGTTCTAAAGAGGAAACATTAATTCTGGAGTACTGTGTCCAGTTCTGGGCTTCCCAGTACAAGAGGGACATGGGGCTACTGGAGAGAGTCCAGTGCAGGGGCACGAGGATGATCAGGGGCCTGGAACATCTGCCCTATGAGGAGAGGCTGAGGGAGCGGGGCCTGTTCAGCCCGGAGAAGAGCAGGTTGAGAGGGGATCTAATCAGTGTTTATAAATACCTCAAGGGAGGCAGTGAGGAGCATGGGGCCGACCTCTTCTCAGTGGTGGCCACCGACAGAACTAGAGGTAGTGGCCACAGACTGAAACATCAAAAAAATTTTTAAACAGAGAGGGTGACGGAGCACTGGAAGAGGTTGTGGAGTCTCCTTCTATGGAGATCTTCAAGACCTGCTTGAATGCGGTCCTGTGCCATGTGCTCTAGGTGACCCTGCATGTGCAGGGGGGTTGGACTAGGATCTCTAGAGGTCCTTTCCAATCTTAACGATTCTATGATTCTATGACAAATCTGCAAGAGAACTGAATTGACTTTTTACCAATAAGACAATTTAATTAAATGGAATTAATATAACCACTTAAAACCTATTCCAATTAAAAATCAAATTGTTCTAGTTGACCACCTTCAGTTAAGGTGCACTTTTCTATCTTCCCTTCGCTCCTTCCTCCCACAAAAAAAGAAAAGTATACATAATCCAAAACACTATCATAGTGCTAACTTATGTGTTGCAGAATGGTGCAAGGATCGGGGACATGGATTCTGTGTGAACAACCAAGGCCTTGGATTTTAGGCCCTTAGCATAAGTAACTTAGGCTCTTGGCACAAGTTAGGCCCTCGGGTGTTTGTCCCGTGAGAAACGGCAGCACAATCCAAGAATAGGTGAGAAAGCAATGCTGAGAATGTGCAAACACCCGAGTGTGATACGGAGAATAAGTAGTGGGACATAATTAGCTAACAAATGGCATAGTGGGGTACGAATAGTTAACCAATAGTGTAAGGATGTGTGGCTTTAGCAGCAATTGTAAAAGTATATAATGCTTGTACACAGCAGCAATAAATGAAGTCTTGCCTTATTACTCATATTGGGTCAGACGCATTTCTTCCCCACACCCTCCCCCCAGCCGACAGGTCGACCCTGAGACTCGAAGATAACAGCGCGGCTCGGAAGAACAGCAGCTTGGCGGGCTTCCAGACTCGGACGACTTGGAGATGAACAGCAGCCAGCAACCTTGAGACTTAGAGAAAACAGCGGTCGGGCAGATTCACCACTGCAGCGAGCGAGTGATTTCTGAGTGCAGTGCGACAAGCAGTCTTAAGTCTCAGTTTTAGCTCGCGTGAAACGAACAACACGAACACGCACGTGACACTTATGCTTGTAAATTCAAACCACATCAGCAACTACAATCATCTGATTCATAGTTACTTTCAAATAGATTGTGTCTTCCATCTTCATCGGTCTACTACAGAACTTTTTGCAGAATCATTTGTGTATGAAAGGGACTTACTCCACATTCTGGTAACAAAATGTGTTTGTTACATACTAGCGAAAATAACACTGAGGTAGAATAATGCTTTCTTACGGTATGAAATCTGAAAGTGTAAAATTGATAGTTGGATGATTTATGTTCGGGTTAACACAGTTAATCTAGACTTTCATCTATAAAAGCAAAAAAATTAATCAGCCAGCTATAAAAATATACTTTTTACAGAATTCTCTCATTTGGCATTCGACACACATGAATTTAGAACACTTATGGCATATTTAATGGCAAGGAAATCTGATGAAAAATACTGACAAGGAGGAAAACAACATTATTGTGACAAGGATCCTCCAACTTATTATGGATGATTATGTTACTGGGATGGAAGTCTCTTTTGTGATACAAAAGGAGATCTTATATTGCAATGTGTACAGATATTCTTTATAGTTCCCTAAAAAATAAAAAAGTTTCTAAAGACCAGGTCTAAAAAGGAAAGTAGAAATTATCATTCCTTCTCCATGACTATATATTGACAGACAATGAATTAGATTTCACACCATCTCAGTTTTGACATACTTCTGCTATTGCTAATACAGCTGTAAACTGTATTAGTTTAGTACTAAGGATAAATACTGTGATTTTAAATTTGGGACCTCAGACAAATCTTTAGTAAGGAGCCATCTCTTGAGAATAAATAAACAGAACTTTACTTTAGACCAACATCAAATTAATTTCACTGCAGAGAACATCTGAGAAACATATTAACTAAAGACATGAAGTCAAAGGGGGAGATACGCAGGAAATTCCTGCTACTATTTTTTATGGGTCTTAGATGCGGGAGATACTCTTTTTTTCTCCCTCGCCTCTCCTCCTCTCTTCTTTTTTTGGTGAGAGGAAGATAATAGTCTACATATTTGCTTTTTCATAGGAAACTGAAAACTTATTTCTGTATCATAAAGTACCACTATATTTAAAAGCTGAGCAGTAGTAAAACTCAGTGAGGCTAAGATATCTCAGAAGCTAAATGTTTATTCATCCTGGTTGTGCTTTTGTATATAGCAAAATACATCAAGGTGCTTCAAAAGAGCAGTATTTTGCATAGTATTTATTGTTGTTAGCAGAGGCTCTAGAATTATGATACAGAAATAGTTAATGCAGGCCATTCCTCATGCTGCCCCACTCCAGGGATTATTTAAAGAAGTTCTTGCTTTTCCTTTTTTTTTTTTTTGTGTTTTTTTTTTGGGGGGGGCGGGGGGGGGGGGGAGGTTTGTTTTTTAATTTCTCTCTTTGCACCTATACCCAGACAGGATTAATATCATAGATAACTAGAGCCGCACAGAAAAATCTCTATCTTCTCTGGCTTATAGTCAAACTGTGGGCACTCCGTATAATACTCTTGCTGAAATTTCTCACCTACAGAAACATATAGCCTCACAGTGTTTCCCAAGTCTAGTATTGATGCCAACTGTCAATAAGTGATTTTAAGTTTTCTAGTTGTAAAAATAGTGTAGAAAGACTCATCTAGTTCTCTGGACAGATCAAAATCCTCTCCAGGGGAACCCAAAAAATCTTGTTTAAAGTTAAAGAACTCTAATATACCAGAGGGAACACTCTTATACAGGCAGAAGGATGGGTAAGATGACCTTAAGAGATTTTGTCATCTATAATTCTGGTGATTTTTTTTGAAGTTACATACTGGCAGCCACTTCACATTCTACTGTTATATAAGTTATCTAAGATGGCACAAATAGATCATTTTGTAGTAATCCAGAACTCTTCTGTAGTTCTACACCAAGGGCTTTTTTTTACAATTCTCAGGGGTTAGAGTTTAACAAACAAATACAAATACACACATGCACACAAACAACCTGGTATTCCTTCAAGCTTTAACTCATTACCAAAAAACCTCAAATAGGCTACTAAGTGACAGTTTTAATTCTGCTGAATTAAAGGTCTGTGTCTATTCAGTTCTTTTTTCCTCTGCTTGGCAATACAATTCACATCATCTAACAGATAAAAGACATGAGTCTGAAATCTTATATCTGTAGTTTGTAAGCAGGCAATGGAAGGAAAGACTACAATAAACAGCTTTCTAAAACTTTAGGGTTTTTTGAAGACAGGAAGGAAGCCGTCAAGTAGGTTATTATCCCCCAGGACTGATGAATAGGTTTCTGCCATATACATGACACAGAAGAAAAATCAGTCCTCAAATCAAGCCTCATTATTAACAAGAATTATTTTTTTTTCTCATTAATAACAATGTTAAGAAGTATTTTGGAAGTAAATGTGCATGTGTGCAACTACAAATTCATATATAATTGTTCAAACATATATATATAAAAGTATATAATGCAGTATGGAAATGCTTAACTCCCAAGATTTTCAAAATGTTCTAAAGCAAAGGCCAGAAATTAGTTGTGCAGAAATCAGTGAACAAAAGCCAAAGCTATCTTGTTTCTTTACAGCCAAGGAAAATAATAAATAATTCTACAGACAAAAATGTGGTAATGATTAGAAAGCAGCCATCAATATCTTGAGTTTGGATATTTAAAGGCGGCTTCTAAACTGATGATTAATGTATTCATGTTACAACCAGTCAATCCAGGACAATCTTTAGTGTATGGGGATGCAGCCAGTTTGTGCAAGGAATTTTATGATACAGTTTGGTGTGTTAGATACCAAGGGACTAAAATTGTTTACTGGAAGGTTCCACCAGTCCTCTATGCAAATATTATTACTTTTCTAAATGAATTAAACAAAGTAAAAAAAAAAAAAAAAAAAAAAAAAAAAAAAA